>JAOWBW010000525.1:0-208193 GCA_026119855.1 Campanula takesimana | reverse complement strand
ATCTATCTTGGTGATGATCAACCTTTGAAGATCAAAGGTAAAAGGGATGTGTTGATGAAGACACCTAATTGGGCTGTTTTACAATTGCACGATGTGATGCATGTTTCCGAACTTGAGAAGGAGGGTGATTTCCGTGTGATAACTTGATGATGAAGGGCATGGTGTGACCTTCATGGGTGGGTCTTGGAAATCACAAAAGGAGCTAAAGGTGATAGCTCATGGGTTAAGGAGAAGATGTTTACTCTACCTACAAGGTCGACATTCGCTCGGGTGGGAGCAAGAGGCTAAAGAACCGGCCTATTGGTGTAGAAAGGAGAGACATCAAGAAACGGTATGTTAGGGGGGAGAAGGACACAAAGTTGATCAACGCGGTGTGGAAGTCCAAGTGCCCTAACAGAGAGCGTGTTCAGACCAAAAGAAGACGATGCAAGAAACAAGGTGTGTCCAAGTTTCAAGGGGAAGCATTGCGAGGAAAGTGGGTCCGAGAGGAGAAGGCGAAGTTTAGACTTGCGGAGAGAAATCAAGGTAGAAGCTGATTTGGGGAGGCAAGAACTATCTAACACGGAGAGGTTTGAAAACGTCGTTTGGTTTCAACTCGCCTTAGTACTTGAGCGGGAGGCTCGGTAATGTCAAGCCAATATGGGGGGTAAAATTGTTCAAAGGTGTTCATTCCGTGGTGGAGTTGATGGGTGTTTTCTATGCTTATGAGTTTAGTCTCCAGGTGGGAGATTATTAGGATTGGAGTCCTAAACTATGAGGAAGAAATGAGTCTAAGTTGGGGGAGTTGGTGGAGATCAAAAGGGTTTCAAACCGGAGGAGGAGTTCCTGGCGGAGGAGCAGGCGGGCGCTTGCCCTGGACCAGGCGGCTCTCAAATGGACAGTGAGTGATCCGCCTGGGGGAAATTTAATTCAAGCGGGCGCTCCGCCTAGACCCAAGCGGGCGCGCTGGGTATGCGCCGGCTGGGCTGATTTGTTTCCTATTTTGACACAATCTCTTCTTAATTTGATTTAGATCTTCCTTGTACTGCTATATAAGCATAGTCACGACCTAGGACACATTGTAGCAAATTAATAATGTGTGATTAATAATATATTGGCTTGGCAATTGCCCCCGACGTAGTTGTTCATGTGTTGAACGAACCGGGTAAACAATTCTTGTGTGTGTGATTTCTCTCATATTGTGCTTGTGGGTTTTATTGTTCGTGATCTAAATTGCAACGGGGTACCACTAAATTCCCAACAAATACTTCTCTTTTACCAGTTCAAGAAAGTATTGAATTCAGTACACCTTGCAGTTGAAACCTCTACTTACCGACTCTTATTAAAAAACGATTCCAAGTCAATTCCCGTTTGCTGCGAGTAAGATGGCATTTTCTCCTGATTTTTGTCCATCGGACTTGGACTGCTCGTCGTTTGAACTGACCTTACGATACATGAAAACAAGTGAACCGGTTCAACATTGTGGAGATGGATTTAGAACATGGACCCTTTTTTCATCAGATAGGCCTACCCTTTGGAACAATTTGATCCTTGAGCCACATGTAAACTGGAACCAGTATATAGTATGTTGCTGCGATTGCTCCAAGAATCAACCGTGATAGAAACACCCACGGCTTTACTGGCTCCTTCACATCCTCTGCCTTTGGACCGAGCTGCACCAGATCAAAAATCTCTGTGAGTTCATGTATCAGATAATAACGGGAATGCTAAATATATGCGTAAAACAAGCTCATGAAACTATAGCATAACCAGTTTTCAAAGCAGTGAAGGGAAGCTCCCCATCTGGTGATCTACAGATTTGGGGCCTGTGCAGTCCGATTGCTCAACAGTCAGATTTCTACGGTAGATGAGTCACATTTTCTAGTAACGCCAGTTACATCTTATATTCGCATGAATTAGATCTTATAGTAAATGTGTTACATTTTATATTTTATAATAAGATGAATTACGTTTAATTTGGACTGCGCTGTGCACATACCCCAAATTCGGTGATCTACCATAATTGATTTTCATCTTGGATTCAAGGGTAAATGACAATACAGAAACACATTTCTAGTAAAGGAAAAGGGTATTATGTTTGTTACCTGCAAAGGAGAGTCCCCCGAAGCGGGCTTTACACCAGTCACAGAACAACCCATGATCAAACCATGTCGTCTAACACCACGATACCATTTTGGGCCTATCCTCTTTAGTTGAACATCTTTGAAACCCGCTTTTTTAAACCATTCAATATACTCTTCTTCTTTTGGGAAGAGCATCCATACATCTGCGAAAAAGCGAGATAACCAAAAGGTTGGGTAGACAGGGCCAATTACACAGGCTTTTCCACCTATTCTTAGAACTCTGTATGCTTCCTTTATACCACGCTGTGGATCCGGCCAATACTCAATACTGGAAACAACAATCATAGACATTACATCAGAGATGATACCCAAAAAGATTGTCCCGTCTACATTTTTAGTTAGTCCCAAAATAATGTCGCTTTTCTAAAACTGACAACGGTTGTAGTGCAATTTTAAAAAGGTACAAGCAAGTAAATCCTCAAACATAATGAATAATACATATGAAGAAGGCCAATTCAGAATAATACATACTCCCTCCGTCCCAGAATAAATGTCACAGTTGAAAAGTCAACATTTTAAAGCTTTTTGCTATGTTTCTTTCATTGCCCCTATCTATTCATATGCATAGAGTTACCTTTGCTCACAAATTGGCTCATTATACTTCCTATGGCATTGCATTGTCTGCGTCCACTAAAATGGGTATTTTAGGAAGATCGCCAAACTTTATATATCACATTTTCAGAAATGCGAAATTTATTTTGAAACAAGCTAAAATATAAAGGAGGACATTTATTCCTGGACAAAAGGAGTTATAGTGCAAAAAAAAGGATTTCTTAAAAGTTGTAAGATTACCTTCCGGCGGAGATATATCGATCAGCATAATCAGTAGGGAAAGGAAGATCCTCAGCATCACCTTCAACAATCTTACACTCCTTGAGAGCCTCCTTCTCCTTAGCCTTAGCAAGCTGGTGAGGGGACTGATCAAGAATGGTGACATTCTCAGCATCAACATGTTTGACTATTCCAAGCGTAGTAAACCCGGTCCCACCGCCCACATCAACCACTCTCAATTTCCTGCTATAAAGATCAGCAGGCTCAAGGGCATCATCCCTCATATCCTCTGTCCAATGCCCAGGGTTTATGACATGGTCATACACAATTGATAAGAACCTGTAAAACCAAAATGCTTCTTGTTTGTGTTGGATAAATCTGGGTTGAGAAACAGGCCTAGATGATGGTGATGGTGAGGAGGAGGAGGATAATGTGCATTTGGGTGTTATGATTTGGGGTTTCTTGGAAATTCTTGGGAAAGAAAGTAGACCCAATTTGGGGAAGGGTTTGGTATGAGAATCTGGGCTAAGAAAAGATGATTCAGTGAAAAGTTTTAGGGTTTTAGGTTGGTAAAGCAATGAAGAAGCCATGAACTGAAAGAATTAAGCTGAATGTAGAATTCTAGTGCTAAAAATGAAGGGGAGAGAGAGAGAGAGAGAAGTTTCTGGTTCTGTGCTAAGGGAGTGATAACTACCACAAATTGGGTAAGCCAAGAAAGTTGGAGGCTTTAGGATAAATGGATCACAAGTTTTTTGGACATCAAAGACAAAATAACTTTGTTCATTTTATGTCAAGTCTATATACATATATATATGTAAATATATACTCCCTCCGTCACACCTCACTTGACACTCAAGAGGTGGGCACAATAACTAAGGAAAAAGAATAAAATAAGGAAAATGTGTGGTAGAAAATGACGAGAAAGAATGAGTGGGGTAAATAGTAGTGTTGGTTGAATAAATTGAGTGGTGAAAAATAAAGATAGAGAATGAGTGGTGGGGTAGAGTGAATATAGAATTATAAAAAGTATGCTATTTTGGGAAGTGTCAACTGAGCTGGGACGAACCAAAATGGAAATAAGTGTCGAGTGAGCTGGGACGGAGGGAGTATATACTTCCTCCGTCACAAAAGATATCAAACTTTTCATTTTTTTCTATCACAAAATAAATATCGCATTTCTAAATAAATAAGGAAAGTGGCCTGGTGAAAATTTACCATCGTGCAATCACGATGCAAAACAAGTAAAGCAAATTCTTTAAAATGTTGACAAGTGACATGCGATACTTACTATTATTATTATTATTATGTGACGGAGGGAGTATATTTTAAACAAGATTGCACAAGTACTATAAGCAGTATAAATAAGCTTAGGTTGGGTTTCTTTGTTGAAACTGGTGTTCTTAGGTTTCTTAGCTCACAAAAACGACAAGAAGTGGCCTGAAAAATATACCAGTTTTCTGTAACTCTTAAATTACAGTGAACTGAAAAATTCAATGGCCTCGAGTCTTGACACAAGAAATCAAGAAGATAAATATATTTCTCTAAATATAGAATAACAAGGTTTCTGACCCAGTATATGATAAATGGGTCTAGTGTTTCTCTAAATGTGGAATACAAAGAGGAAAAAAATTGACTTTTATTCATTACAAATATAGGACGTAAACTAATCACTATATTCATGCATTTTCCATCATTTTGGCAATAGAAACACGAGCCATCATACTCACTACGATTCACCCCATTCAGATGGCTTCTTGACTTCTCGGAGTGGGACTGAATTCTCAAAAGCAATGGTAAAAACCGTAATGTGGAAATCTCTCGTACCATGTATCTTGTTGCTCGTGAGTATCCCAGTGTTCTCCACTGCTGCTCTTTCCGTATTTGTGCACCCATCCTGAACCATTGTGACCTTCACCCCATGTCCTGTTCCACCTTTCTCCGTGCTTGCCTTCCCACCATGACTCTCCTTGTTTGACTCCGTGACCATTTGGGTCAAAGTTCTCGTCCCATTTATCTCCCCATTTTGTCCACCCGTCTCCCTCGGACCGTTCTGCCCATTTGTCAGTGTATTTAATGCTTCCACCTTGACCATCGTACTTTTCACCCCACCTGTCCAACAAGAGAAATACTTAACTTAGTAAGATGAAACTTGACCAGAGTTTTCGCCAACAAGAGACCAAATATGAAAAACTATGAACAAAACAGAAAGGCCAAAACCAACAATTTTCATGGTGGCGGATTAATTACTCCCTCTGTTCCGAAAAGGTAGTCTCATTTGGCTTTTGAAGGTCAACGCGAGTGAATTTGACCTAATATTAATGGTAATCTATTCATCCTAGTGAAATTCTAAAAATTGTTATTGATAAATCAGATGATGATTTAACAATTTTTTTTTTTTTAGAATTTCAAAAGGATGAATAGATTACCATTAATATTAGGTCAAAATTCACTCATGTTGACCTTCAAAAGCCAAATGAGACTATCTTTTTAGGACGGATGGGGCATGTTGTTCGCGCAACACCTGTGAAGCAGTTAATAAATGGGTGACTCTGTAAGACTTTGATTACGAGAACCCCTTATGCACTGACATTATGTTCTGGATACTGAAATTTGCAAAGGAGAAAGTATAATCTAACCAGGAATAGAACTGAGATCTTAAAATTGAATATTATGTGAATTTTAGTTTAGGTACCTTTCATGCCAAACATGAGCATGACCAGCATCAAGCGGCGTGTTTGGGTCAATACTGCACCACTTGTGGGCCCACTTGTCGGCTTGACCAGCACCATAGTGTTCACTCCACTGTTCGTGCCACTCACCCCCATTCCCATTCTTTCCCCATTTATCAGCAGTTTTCTCAATATGCAGATTCCCATCAATCTGCATGCAAAGAAACCCATAATCAAGTACACATTTTACCATTTAAACATAAATGATGATCTAAGCTCTTAATTAACAACATGACCTGCACAAGCAATCTCTATGGGGCCTGGTCAATTAATAGATGACATAAGCAGAGACTGGATATGCGGTATAAAGAGGTGATGTCATGTAATTACATAAAGTAAATGATGAAAATAAAGAAGTACCTGGCTCATAGATTCTTTCCAGAACTCACGCCATACATTTCCTGAAGCATCACGTCCCGATTTCTCTGAACCAAGCTCCTTGTAATCAAATTCATCAGCAGCTTCCCAATACTTATATTCCCATTCCACAGCTTTGTCAGCACTAACACCCCTGGTCAGGGTCCACCTGCAAACTACCCCGTCCGGTCTAGTTTCTATTCCCATCTCTTTCCACCACATCGATCCATCAGGATACATTCCTTGGGACAACCCATCTTGCACCTTACCAAGAGCATGAGTCGCTTCTTCTGCATTTGTCAAAAATACTTCACCAAGTTCACATTTTTCTGACAATTGAGGTGAGCTAGAATTGTCCACCTTTTCAACCTCCATTAGTGATTGAAGTGGTGGAAGAGGAGGTTCGTGATTACTTGCTGTTTTACTTTCAAATGGGAGTGACAGATAATCTACGTATCGTTCTAACTCAATAACGGGGCTGGCCTGATTGGCTGATGGAGAAGTTTGTCGTGCTGATTTTAAATCTGACCCATCATTGTCAGGAGGTGTCCAGGACCAGAAGTTCGGACCTGGCGTTCCAATAGCTCCATATTCTGATTGTGACAGGAAAATGCCCGTGTCACCTGATCATTTAAAAAGCATTATGACGTACTGAGTTGAGTAAACTGAACAACTACAAGTTTAGATTATTGACTTATAAGTTCTCTAAAAGTTGGTACACTGCAAGTATAGCTTTAGGCAAAACTTACTGCTTGATGTTTTCAGTCGGAATTGAAATTGTCAAAGCAGTGGGAATAGAATCTGGTAGAAAGTCGCTAGTTATTGTTAATACATTGCTATTTCCCTTAAGAGAATGTACAAGTATTCTAATACATATTTCCTTTCTACAATTTTCAAGGGTTTTTCTGCAATCACATTAAACATAAAACAGCAGAATTGTTTAATCTAGGCTTTCAACATTACACTATGAAGGCTTTCTCCGATGCAAGAACACAATGTGAGGAAGAGCCAACACCGAACCAAATTGACAAAAGGGTAGGAGCTCATTAGAATGACAATTCATGGGCAAAAATTTTACTACCTCTGTCCCTAAATGAGTGTCCAAATTTCATTTTAAGGGACATCGAAAATCTCAACTTTATGTACAATTTGGTAGCAAAGATTCATATATAATCTTGTAATCTCCTTTCCAAACATTTAGTTTTGCACGTATAAAGAAACCGGTGAAAAAAATTTCGAAAAAAAACATTTAGGGACAAAGTTATGTTAAAAAAAGACACTCATTTTGGGACAAAGATTTCTTGAAAATGGACACTCATTTAGGGACAGAGGGAGTATATAAATTAAACGAATGTGTCTCATATTATTCTGAATTAAATATCAAGTGAGATTTTCTTTTATTTCTTGATAGAAAAAAACCATGGTAAAAATTCAACAATACTTGGCGATACAAAACAGAAGATGGCTTTTCATATGAACAACAAATTACAGTGATTGCTAGTCTAACATGCTCATGGTAAGCTAGTGATGAATCGATCATAAACAATCGAGCCTTAAGAGCAAGATTGCTCTTTGGTGTAGCAAATTGGTCAATAACCAGCCAAACATCTAAAACAGAGAATTGCAATCAGATAATTACTAATTAGCCTGTTTCTAGAAAGACAAACAAAACTAGATGGGGAACACAAATCCAACTGAACATGTTTATGAGAAAAGGTCTATCTTTGGCCTTAAACCGTATTCATGTGTTCGCAGCCCAAGCAATTCATCATTCGCAGTAACTAGTGTGCCGTGTATCATGCATAGTACTCCCTCTGTCCCTAAATGAGTGTCCATTTTCAAAAAATCTTTGTCCCTAAATGAGTGTCTTTTTTTAACATAACTTTCTCCCTAAACATTTTTTTTCGAAAATTTTTTCACCGGTTTCTTTATACGTGCAAAACTAAAGGTTTGGAAAAGAGATTACAAGATTATATATGAATCGTTGTTACCAAATTGTTCAAAAAGTTGAGATTTTCAGTGTCCCTTAAAATGAAATTTGGACACTCATTTAGGGACAGAGGGAGTATGAATTACAAAACATAAACTCGATTAGCATTTATCAGATTCTATCTAGAAATATTTACTAATTAGACCCACATTACCAAGTCTGGATCTTTCACTAAACTGTGCATCGGAAAATCTATGGGGGTATGAACTACGAGGCACCGCAAATAGAGATAACATTGTCTTATTCTGAAAACTGTTAGTATCATGTATAAGCACTCATATCACCAATTATAAACAGAAAAGAAACAAAAGAAGCAATTTATACAAAATCAGCATTGTTTATGAATAGAAACAATCACATTCCTACACTTTCAAATGGACACTATCCAATTGTGCAAACCTATGAACATTTAAAAAAACTGAATTACCTTCTTGATGAACTACAACATCCCCTTCACCTTCAAAATTACGAGTCTCCAAAGACCCGAAATCACCACCATCCACATTCACCGGCGGTGGAACCTCTTTAAGAAGCGCACGAGCAGCGGCAATAGCAGCAGCCGCCCTGTCAATGACCTGCATTCTCTGCACTCTATCTCTCTCCTCCGTATCAACTTCCAGAAGCTTCTGAAACTCACTACTCTTCCTCTCCAACACCTCCGGGCTTTCTCCAGCTTCAACTTCATCATCATCTCCGGCCACTTTCTCAGCAATCTTCTGAAACTGAATTGCCTTTCTATCCCGATCCACCGCCTTCTTCCACATGTCAAGATACGAGCCCCCTTCTCCATTCAAAACCCTAGCTTCCTTAATTCGGAATTTACCTCGGTTAAAAAAATGCAAGTTGCCCGGTGGCTCGACGGTGAATATGAGACGTCGGTTGTGCTTGGGTTGTGTGAAGGCGGCGCGTGTGGTAGTGTAGAAAAGGGACGCCATTTCGAAGTAATTCAGTAATGGTGGACTGGAGGGGAGAGAAATAGGGATTTGAAAATGGAAATCACCAAATTTATGGAGGTGGGCTTTGAGAAATTCAATTATTTTTTATATATTTTTTTAATTGGTACTGTAATATATTCTCTGTTGTTCTTTTGGGAAAGAGAAAGGGGGAAAGATGGAAAATTTCTTGAAATGAAAGGAAGGTTTCGATGCTCTGTGCCCAGGTGCCACTGGCGGTGGAAGCGGTTCTAACGGATTTACCTGATTTTTATATTTATGATTATTGAATTAATTACTCCCTCCGGTCCAAAATAACTGTCTCTTTTTGTATTTGCACAACTCTTAAGAAATGCAATTATTATCATGGTTTGATGACAAAAATTCCAACTTTACCCATATTAAGTGTGCAACTTTCTTACATTAATGTGTCACACTAAGACAATTAATAAAATAAAACAAGTTTCAATACAAGGCTAAAAAAAACATTTAGCTCAAAAGTAACAATTATTTTGAATTAAAATTTTGATCCAAAAGTAACAGTTATTTTGGACCGGACGGAATAAATTATTAAAGTGAAAAGTAAGTGCACGTGGCAACTTGTTTGTGATTCATGTTTTGTGGCAGCTTCTTTTTGTGATTCATGTTCCACAGGATTACAAATCAGCCGACATGGAACGGACTTGGTACCGCACCACCTTAGATTAGACTATGAGGATTTGGAGATGTTCATGCGACCAGGCCCGGCTTCCACCTTGTTCATCCAGGTCTATAAAACAGGCCCCAAATAATTTAATGCAGCCCATTATGTATATGGGTTTTCTGTTTTTCTTTTCTCCGTTCTTTCTTGACGCAAGCGCAAAGACGCAACCGAGTACCGCGACAATGGTAATTCGACATTATCAGTAACAACAACGCCGCCTCGGTTCTCGACTCCGATCTCGCCATTAATTCCTTCTCGGACGATTGATAAAAAAAAGTCTGTTCGTTCTAATCTCTTCAATTCTACAATTCCATTCCGTTGCTTGTACTCTCTTACTCTTAATCTCCCTAATTCGTCAACTGCTCTTGTTCTCGACTTCTCACCATCACCATTGTCGGACGATCATAGCCATTCCTGCTCCATGACAACAGATGAAGGTAAATAATTCAACTCTCACCTCTCTGATTTTCGTTATTTAAGATTTTAAGGATTCAATTTAAGATTTGAAATTCAATCTTGAAATTGAAATTCAATTTCAGATTTGGGTGCTTATTTGCATATCTAAGTTGGTTTTCCAGATGATGTTTAGTGTATAGTTTTCATAATTAGTCATGGATTTGGGTTCTGTTCAATTGGATTTTTTTGATAGTTCAAACGTTTGGGCATTCTTTTAAAATTCAGTAATTGATTTTTTTGATAGTTCAAAAGATGTGAAGTTTGGTTCTGCTCAAGTGTGATCATATGTGGTTTATTTTGTACTAGTGTACTACCTCCATCTCAAAATGAATGTCCAAAATATGTAAAAATTTACTCTTTCATATCAAGAGCAAATTTGATTTTTTTTTTTTTTTTAAACATTCATCTTGGGAAGGAGAAGTAGTATATATATTATAATCCGTTTGTCCCGGAAAGATAGCCCCTTTTTCATTGTTATTACGAATAAAATTTAAGCAATAATTTAGGCTACTTTTAATCATCCTAATAAAAATTTATAACTTGTTATTGATACACCATTATAAATACTATCAATACCAATTCTTAAATTCTCATTAGGACAGTTAAAAGTAGTCTAAATTATTGCTCAAAGTTCATTCGTAATAACAACGAAAAAAATGGACTATCTTTCCGGGCCAGAGGCAGTATATTTTTTTCTGATTTTTTTTAATTATAAAAGGCCCCATATTCGTGTTTTGGCACAGGGCCCCTAAAGTTATTGAGACGGGTCTGCATGCGACCTCTTACATCACTTTCTTTTTTAGTTTGACGAACCAATCAGGTAATTTTTTATTAATTGAGATTTGCAATTTTTTTAAATCGATCACAGACACACGAAGACTCGAAGAGAGAAAGAAGCGTTGTGATAGGGCTCAATCCGCTCTCTACCACACAAGTCAGGAGCTCGGCAGAAACAGTCTTCAATCCTCATCGTGGAGAGTCCCGAGTCCTCATCTTGGAGGTGCAGCGCTCCCGTTCGTGCCACTTGTCCCTCCTTTTTAATTCAATCAATAGCAAGTTATTTTTTTCAACATTTATTTTGTGACGGGGATAGAATTTATTTAAAAACCCATGTTAATCTATATGAGTGTCGGCCTTCCCAAGGTTCAACACGTTAAATAACGATGCGAATACACCATATACACACTTGGACAAAACTTGAAAATAACGTTTAGTTTAACGGAATCCTCCTTTTAAACCTTCGTTAAATGTGAGCGGACCCCTGGAAAGACAAATAGCTTAGGTGATGTCGAGATCAAGTCTTTTCAGGAAATTTCCAAACGAACAATTTTAACGAAATCTTTCAAGTTCTTATTTTACTCTCTTCGATGGAAGTTTCATTTTCGCAGAATGTATCTTCATTATTGGACTAATTCTTCTTCTGATGATCGATTCAACCTCGACTTGTGTTAGATTGGCCCTACAAAGATAGAAGTTTCGATGGGGGTGCTGAGTAGGATTTGACAATGGATTTGAGTCGGTGATTGGAATCTTTCTATTCCACATATCCGTTCCCAGGCATTTGGAAATAAAAAAAGCGGGTAGAATCTTTGTAACACTAATTGGTATCTTTATTACATTAGCGAAAACTTACAAACAAAGGGCACACCTTTTTGTTTTCGTGGGGATTCGAATGTCCATCGCTTATGTGACAATTTTCATGACTGGCCGTAATATCATGTATACTAAATTTTATTGATTCGACTGTTCATCCGTCAAAAAGGCATCCTCTCTCTTTTCTATATTAATGTTCTCAAAGTAAAAAAGTGACGGCAATTAAAGAGAAAATAGTAGTGGTAATTGTTGTGAGTATAAAAAGTGAAGCATGAGAGAGAAAGTGGGGTAAGGAATAATAAAGAATAGTTGTTGTGAGTATGACAATTGGGACCCAATGAATAAAAAAAAATATATAAAATTTTCAATTTTGGAGAGTGTGACTTATCAATGAAACACCCAAAAGAGAAGATTGTGCAAATTGTTATGGGTCGAATGGAGTATGTGATTAATAACCGGCCAAATTACATTTTACCCCCTAAAGTATCCACCGATTCCCACTTTGCACCCCCGTTTGAAAAGTCGGTCTGTTTGGTACCTAAACTTCCAAATTTTCCCGCTTTGCACCCTAGCACTAACGAATGTAAGAAAATTTAACAGAATAGGTAACGAATGGATTATTTTGTAATGTTTATTAGTTTTTATGGGTCAAAATGCAAACTTTTAAATATTAAGTACTAAAAAATTATTTCTTTTTCCAAATATTTAACATTATCTTAAATCTTAAATAATTAATATTTCTTGAAAATAATACAATTTTTTTATGCTAAAATATTTTTTAAAAAAAATAAAAAAAAATTTACGGTTTTTTTTGTTTTTATTAAATAAAAATATTTAAAAAATAAAGATATTTTTTCTATAAAAAAAAATTGTAATGTCTTATTTATATTTTTTTAAAATATGATATAAAACTTTTAAATTGTAATTTTTGTAAGAATTTTATTTTTTTTAAAATAAAACATTATAGCGTTTTTTTTATAAAAAAAAATTACTCCCTCCATCACAGTTTAAGGTTCTTACTTTTCTTGTGGGTATGTCCCTGTTTAAAAGAATATTGTACTTTTTTCAAAAAAAAACTATATTTTTCTAAAATAAAAAAAATGCTATAATGTTTTAATTTTTTTAAAAAATAAAATTTTTACAAAAATTACAATTTAAAAGTTTTATTTTATATTTTTTTAAAATATAAATAAAACTTTACAATGTTTTATTGGAAAAAAATCTTTATATTTTAAATATTTTTATTTAAAAAATAAAATAAAAAACATAATTTTTAGTTTTATTAAAAAAAATCATTTTTTTAGAAAAAATAATTTCATTTTTTTTTTTTAAAAAAAATTAGCATTAAATTAGTATTATTTTCAAGAAGTATGAATTATTTATGATTTAAGATAATGTTAAATATTTGGAAAAATAAATAAATTTTTAGTACTTAATATTTTAAACTTTGCATTTTGACCCTTAAAAACTAATAAGCATTACAAAATAGTCCATTCGTTACCTATTCTGTTAAGTTTTCTAACATTCGTTAGTGCTGAGGTGCAAAGTGGGAAAATTTGAAAGTTTAGGTATCAAACAGACCGACTTTTCAAACAGGGGTGCAAAGTGGGAATCGGTGGATACTTTGGGGGGTAAAATGTAATTCGGCCTTAATAACCGTACTGTAGTTGCATTGAACTCTTAGGACTACCCACATCAGTGAACGCTTGAAGTGTTTGTGAGCAAGTGACAAAAGAGTGGGGGAAAAAAGAAAAAATAAACTGGGATGGTCACAGAAAATAAGAGAACAAGGTCGATCAAGCCACCAACCCAACAACCAGGTTCCTCAAAAAATAATTACCACATGTCATTTTATTATTAGTTTAGGTAAGATTTTACTCAATCTATTTGGATAAATTTTAATATAGTAATAATTATGTATAGTTTTTTATAACAACCAAATCTAAAATCACTTAAAATAATATTTTTTTTCATTCTATGTAAATAGAGTTCAATCTTATACATTTTGACCACAATCTCAATTACTATTTTATTTGACTATAAAATCATCTTTTTATCAAATTCTTTACTTTCTGAATTGGTTGAAGAAGATGACGACCAACTTTTTTTCAATACTCCACTCAACCAATTCCAAGCTTATCCACATATATGATCAGCAGTGAGCAACTTTGTAATAGAGAAGCTCACATAACTCTTAGAAATGATTTGATTGAGCGCATATGACAAAACGTTGCGATAATAATTAAATATGTAACTTCTATTTCATGTATTTGTAATTTTGGTTTCGCATTGTATTATAATTTCAAATTTAATTCCAATTTTTATTTTATATTTATTAAATTTATTTATTTTAAAGTCAATATATATATTAATTAATTTATATAAAATGAATAGAGATAATAGAAATTAAGTATTTGATAATATGTAATAAATTAACTAAAGAATAATTAAAAAAATATTGAGTTGAGTTGCGTTGCGTTGGGTTGAGTTGGGTGGGGTTGATTGGGGTTAAAAATAAAGAAGTTGGGTTGGGGTTGTAAGAGCATCTCCAGTCATGACATTAAAAATAAAAATCATGGCATTTCTCTCACCTCAACATCGCTATACATCATCCATCATCAATAACTTTAACTTCAAACAATTTTATGTCCTTAAAGGAGTGGTGCAGTGGTAAAACCAAGTCTCACCATCGGTGAGCGCTAAGGTTTGATCCATCTCCTCACCTCCTGGCATTCATGACAAAATTTGTCGTCACTTTTTATCTTCTATCATTTATTTTCAATTGTGTAAAAATATTACAATTTAATATTTTATAAAAAATCAAAATATATTAATTTGGATATCTATTTATAAAGTGAAAATATATTAATATTGGTGATTTTTTTTAATTATTATACATTTTTATTTTCCTTAATAAAGTCATTACAGTTTGTATAGAAAATTGTGAAAAGTCATGTGCCTCCCTCTCATTTGTTCTCTTCTCTTGTACTAGTCCTTCTCTCTCCTGGGCAAAATGGCGTTTCTTAGCCAATTTTGCTTCTTGTCATATACTCCCTCCGTCCCAGCTCACTTGAGACTTTTTGACCAAAATTGGTCAACTTAAGGTCGGTTTGACCAACACTTTATAGAAATATTTATGTTCCAAAAAAAATTCAAAAAATTGTTATTGAGAGAATTTTTAATGGTGATCATTTTACATTTTTTAAATTTTTATTCAGATCATAAATATTTCTATAAAGTGTTGGTCAAACCGACCTTAAGTTGACCAATTTTGGTCAAAAAGTCTCAAGTGAGCTGGGACGGAGGGAGTATGCCACTAGCATAGGTTTATTTGTAACTATTGTTGGTATCGAATACGATACTTATACTTGTCGTTTTTATAACTTATTTTTTCTCTTGATATTTTATGTCCGGGAATAATGTTTTGACATAGTAATTGATTTTAGCATGACATATAAACTTTTCCAAAATTATACCAATTTTTATTTTGTTTTAAAAATCCTTATTTACATATCAACTAAACTATATTGATAATCGAAGAAAGACAACTAAAATTACATGAGAAATTATTGAAACAAACACAATCCAAAGAAAAATTATAAAAAAGGTAAAAATTGAACATCTACTTAAAAAAAAAATACTAACGGCCAAATTGGATCACTGAAATACCGAATTTATAATAGTAATATGAAAAAAAAATAGTGGAAACAAAAAAATATTCCTTGCATATATCCTTAAAAGTAAAATTTAGAGACATATCAAGTAGATATTTTATAGACTATAAGCAAACACTGTTTTATTTTAAAGAAACATGTATTTTTAAAATTCGAAAAGATAGACAAAATTATTAAAATTATAACTAATATAAACAAAGGCAAGCGAAACGAAAAAAATGTAAAAATTCTTAGTATGTGTCCTAATACTCTTGACACATGCAAGATTATCAAAGAAACGCTCTATAACCATTATAAAAGCGAGTATCCGGATCTTTTAATATTCTAATCCTCTTTTACCCGTTTATAATTAAACATCATTCTCATTAGTATATAGGTTCCAATGACATGATTTTTCTTGCCTTAATCACCTGGAGACACAAAAATCAAATTTAAAACAAAAAGTAAATATTAATACCAAATGTATATAAGGAAAAAACATGTGATATAATAATCTAAACTTTTATCTAAATGAGAAACTATATCAAAAATCGATACCAGCAATCAAAACTAAATCATGACCACAACTATAAAAATGATACAATAACGAAAATTAAATTAAAAATAAGTAATAAACTTATAATCCAATATAAACGTAAACGAAATTTAAATTTAAACTAATCAAAATCAACAAATGTAATTGAAAGAAAGAAAAAAAATAACCATAAGATGAAACAAAACGTACTTAAAAGAAACATAACCTTATGTGCAGCCATAGATTTAAGATTCAACTTGAAGATGAAAAAAAAAAAGTACATAATAAAATGAAGATAAGATAATGTGAAGGTCATTGATGTAAACTTTTTTTCTCTTATTACATTGTAACAGCTTAAAGCATTATAGAAAATTCATTAGTGCTAATTCAATTGGTTTAATTAAGAGTGATATGAGTGATTTATTGGTGTATTAAGTATAGAGTTTAGTGTGGTTTAATACGTAAATATATAGCTTAATTGTAATGGTCTATAATTAGTGTTAATGAATGAATGACTATTGAAATGCCAAATTTATTTTCTCAATCTCATTCACTAAAAATATATACGTTATTTTTTGTTATTGTTGGTTGTATGAAGTAGAACATTGTACTTTCTATCATTTTGTGTATTTTATGTAACTAAGCATGTGATTGAATTGTAGTTATTCTTTTATCTCTTAGAATACTAAACAGATTTTTTTATAAATCAAATTCATTTACTATTTACTTTTCGTACACCAATAATTAGATTGTAACTACTATTTATTACTATGATTAATTATCAGAATACAATAAATATATTAAATATTTTGAGTTACCAAGACACTCGTCTAATTATATACTCCCACTCTCTCTGGTCCAAAATACTTGCCGCTTTTGGTCAATCGGATGTAATTTTGACCAATAATTTAAATAAATTATGCTAATAAAAATCTAAAATTTGTCATTGTATTATATTAATAATACTTTTAATAATAAATTTTAGATTTTTATTAGAATCGTTATTTTTTGTTTAAATTTATTGGTCAAACTTACATCTGTTTGATCAAAAGTGACAGTTATTTTGGATCAGAATGAGTAAATAGTAGTATCATAGCTATTAGAAGATACTTATAGTAAAACTTGACAACTTCTTCTATAAAGATTTAGTTTTTAGTAAACCATTCGGGTAACTTGTATAGTAGAAGAGTAACTTAACTATTCAAAGTTAATTTGTGTATTAGAATAATAAGTTAACTATCAAAAGTTAACTCCTAGAATAACTATTATGATAATCGATTACTATTATCTATTACTCAAAATATAAAAAGTCACTTAGTTGATGAGTCATCACCTATGTGGCTTCACGAAATGCAAAAGTTCGTCAAAACTTATCCACGTGTCACACCCAAAAGATTAGTATTAGTTAATTTATATAGTATCTATTATAATTAACTAATATTGTTAATAACAATAGTTAACATATATTATAACTAATAATAATATTAGTAATTAACTTATATAGTAACTATTATGATTATATATTATTGTCAATAGTAATAGTTCACATATATAGTAATTATTATAATTTATTAATACTATTGATAGTATTAGTTAATCATAAATCATAATAGTTGCATATATTTAACTATAATAAGTAATTATAATAATTAACTATTAATATTTAAATATAATTATTAACTATAATAGTTAAATATTAATAATTATATATAATAGTTAACTATAATATTCAACTATTATATTATAGTAACTATAATAGTTAACTACTATAGTAATTATAATAGTTAACTATTATAGTATCTATTACTATTATAAGTAATAGTTAACTATTAGTAGTAACTATTACTATTATAAGTAATAGTTAGCTATAATAGTAACTATTACTATTATAAATATTGGTTACTATAATAGTTACCTTATATAATAACTAATATTATTAGCTGATAGGAAAAAAAAATGAAAAGTCACTTATTAATTAGTAAGGGGATGAGTTGGCTTCACCAAAAGCTATATTTAGACAACACTTGTCCACGTGGCGACTCCGCAGTCCTCCGCGTCTTTTTTTTGACATAGATTTGTTTATGGCATGATTGTGGATGACATGTTTGTCACCTAAGTTCATGCCATGAAGAAATGTCATAATTGCATATGCTCTAAGTTGTGTGTGTGGAAGAGCGAGAAATCTATACTTATAGTATATTAAAGGGGTTAATTTCACTGCATACCCCTGAGGTTTGGGTAAGTCTCAGTGCCCCCCTTGAGGTTTGAATTCGTCTCACTGACCACCCTTTTGACAATAATTTGACTATTTTACCTCACTTTAATTTAATTAGTGCATTTATCTCTCATTAAATAAATTCATTGAATAAATTAAATTACAACAAAATCTAATATAATGTGAAAAATATTTTTTTGTTATGCTCACTTAGCCTCTATATAAGTAAATAAATTAACAAATAAATAACTATCTATCTTTCTCAAATATAAATGTTTTTAAATTGACTCCACAAAATAATTATATTTTTGAAAAAAATTAAATATATAAACAACTTCATAAAATATAAATTCAAATAACAATTTTATGCTTTAAAAAATAAAAATTTGATACTCCCTATGTCAAAAAATAAACATTAATTATTATTTTTAATATCTGATAACCATAAAGCTAACTCAATAAAGAATAAATCCCAATAACCATATAGATTTTAAAGAAAATAAAATTATTGGAATAAAAAATTTAAAAATAATTGTCATTATTTTGTGAAATAGAGACTATAAAATATTAAAATTTAGAGCATAGTATTATTATTATTTCTTCATGATAAATATTAAAATTAATTTTTCTTTAAAATATTGTTTAAATTGCTAAAAAAAATGTTATTTGAGTTTATACTTTATTGAGATGGTTATATGATTAATTATAGAATTATAATAATTCTTTAGGGGTTAATTTACAAAAGATAATTGTGAGGAATAGTTGATTGGTAATTATTAATTTATTGATTTATATACGTAATGTACATTGAGCTTAAATATAATATTTATTTTAAAATTTCTCAAAAAATAAAATGTTATTTGAATTTATAATATAATTAGTAATTTGATTTATTTAATGAGAGATAAAGACTATTTTTATATGAAAGTGAGGGTAAAATAGTCAATTTATTGCCAAAAGGGTGGTCAGTGAGACGAATTCAAACCTCAAGGGGGGCACTGAGACTTACCCAAACCTTAAGGGTGGGCAATGAAATTAACCCTATATTAAAGTAGGTGAAAATGCCTATGGGCATGACACCTCACGTAATTTTTTGTGAATCTTGCTTCTTAGTGTGCCATCTCATCATCCGAGGATTAATGTTTGAACCTTTCGTTTTCTGCTACTTAGACATAATTACTAGGTTATATGATCAGGTATGGGTATGAGTACTTATTGCATAGGTAAGGCTAATAGTCATCATGACAATGTGTCATTTCAAAGTATTTATGCATTATATATATACATAGTAACTGTTACAATGCGAAGAATACCTCTCATAAGTCACAACACATAGCATAATCACACATGCATTTGGAATTAGAAAAAGGGTATCATTCATTATATCTAATCAATACCTTTTCAATAAGAACTATACACCTTATACATATTAGTATATAACATAAGTTATTGTACTAGGTAGTGTTCTAAAAAGCGCTAGGCGGGGCCTAGGCGGCAAGGCTGGGCCTAGGCGGGGCCTAGAAATTAATGCATTTTTATAAATTTTTGATAAATTTATATGTAATTATATATTTTATATGTTTTTTTTTTGAAAGATATATTTTTATATGTTTCAAAATTACAAATCAATAAATATTATTATGAAACGGAGGGAGTATATAAAAGTAGAAGTTTATTACACTATTATTTGAAAAATTAACATTTAACACACCACACATAAACATAAATAAAACCCAATTAGCAAAAGCCCATTACATAGCCCATACCAAAACCCTACTTCTACTCTCTCTTTCCAGTTTCCGCTGTCACTCTCAAAGCAACGTAAATCGTTTTTCTCTTCTCCGTTCTCTCTTTCTCCTGAAACCTCCGGCGATTCCATCCAAGGCTCCGGAGATGGCTCCGGGGATTCTAAGGTACAACATCTCTTTTACTTCTCTCTCCCTTTTGAACACCAGACCCTCTTCAGTCCCTTCTCAGACCACCGATCCGCCTAGACCGCCGATCCACCCAGTCGCCACTTAGCTCGCCCAGTCGCCGCCTGACGCCTAATATCACCGACTTGAAGGAAATCCGGCCGGGCGCCGCCTAGCCCGATTTTTAGAACACTGGTACTAGGTAATGTCAATTACCAATAGCATAGACTCTTACAACACAGTTGAAATCTACTAGGTAAGTTGTCGGTGTTAGTGTTCATAAATGACATAAGAAGATCATTAACTTTTCTAATATACTTAGTAAGAGTGGAAGCGCAAGGGACTTGATATTTGAAGAGTCATTTCTTTCCCTCATTCAAACAAATAAGCATGAAGAATTTGCTCATTCTTATTTCACCAATGTTTGCTCTCACTCACTTTTTGCAAAGAAGAATCCATGGCAAATAGAAAATACGTCAAGTTCAAAAAATTGATATTTATTAGTATTCCATAATCTCGCCTTTTTTTTTCGTTGTGTGTATCCTCTCTCGAGTGGTCTAGAATGCTTAACTTCTTTTGGTTTCTTTTGATTATGATTATAATTTGATTTTTGATTTATGTTTTTTTTATGTTTGTTATTTTCATATTTATTTTAGTTTCAATTTCTATTTTATTTTGTAATTTTTTTATTTGTTTTGATTTTCTTCTTGATTTTTCTAATTCGATTAAGTTTGTGAATATTTTTTTCATTATTTATGTTATTAAATTTAAATTTTCATATTTTTATTTAGTTTTGTTTTTCTTTTGTTTTTTTAATTTTAACATTGTATCTTTTTAGTGAATTTCATTTTGTATTTCTTATGTATTTAAATATTATTTTGCTTTTGTAATTTTTAAGTCAATTTACACCTTTGTTTACTAACGAGCTTTGTTTTGTCTTATTTCTTTCAGTTTTTTTTTTATTAAGATTGATTTATACATTTATTTGTACTTTTGATTTTCTTATGTTTGTTATTTTAAAAATTTATTAATTTTACTATTTATTTATTTTTAAATATTTCATTTTTTGCTTTGATTTGATATATTTTATTTATTTATTTTTTAAAATTATATTTTGTATAGTTTGATTTGTGTTTGTGAATGCCTCCTTTTTATCATTTTTTTATTAAGATTTTATTTCCATTTTCTATTTAATTGTTTTTATCTTTATTTTATTTTTTTATGATTTTTTTACTTTGATTTTGTATTATCTTTAGAAATTTTCACTTTTTTATATTTATAGGTTTCAATTATCTATTTTGATTATATTCTTGAATTTTGATTATTATTGTTTATTTATTAATATATGATATTTGTATTTATATTTTATTTTATTTTCTCTTATATTTTTTGTTTTGATATTGGATTTAGTTTTACTTTTAATTTGCTTTAGTAAGTTTTTGTATTCATTTTATTTGTTATAGTCTTTTTTATGTCTATTTTAATCATATTTATGACTGAATCCTATCAAGTTGCTGAAATTATGAAGAAAAAAAACAAGAAAAAAAATCATAAAATCTATTAGCTGCCTAATTTAAAAAATAACTATAATGTCTATTTAAGATATCAATATTTTTATTTTCTTTTTCCTTTTATTATTATTATTATTAATTATACTAATTTTATTTTCCATGTTGACATAAATCAAATTATATAGATTTATTACTTTGATTTGTTCATATGTACAAAATATAACTATGTTAATATTTATAATTTCTATTATTACCACTGTTAACATATTTTAATATGTTTTGATTTAATTTTACTATTTTTGTTATATTTATTAATTTCTTTCTATCTTAATTTTCATGTTGTATATTATGTCTAAATTATAAAGGTTTATTCATCTATTTTTCATATGAAGTGCAGGGAAAAGAAATGAGAAGGTTCAAAGCGATTCAAAGATTGAAACTTTTTGCACTCTGGTTGGCAACAAAAAATATAGGAGCAACAAAAGGATCAAGAGATTTTAACATTTTTATATTAAGTTTTTTATTTATTATATTATGAACTTTATAATAGGTTCATACGTGAAAAATTGATACAAAGAGAGAGCCATAGAAGAAAAATATCTAAATTCAAATATTATGTCATCATTGCCTTTATCCGAAATTCTATAGCAATTGAATTCAAAATATAAAATTTAAATAGAAAATTATCTGAATTATTATGATTAGTATTGCCCTTTATCCGAAATTCTATATAAAAGTTTAAATTTTAAATATGGACTACATATAAATCATATGGAGTATATATATATATATATATATATTTTAAAGTTCAATGCTCAACTCTTTCATACTCCTTTTCTTTCAAAAAAAAAAAAAAAAAAAAGAAAAGCTCTTTCATACCCCTTATTCACTTTTATACATATACGTCTCATGTCCCACTAAAACTTACACTTTTGATCAACTTGATTGCACTTTGATCAATCTTTTAAAGAAAAAATAATGATTCTAATAAAATTTTTTAAAAAAATATTATTACATCATGATTAATAATATTCTCATTAACAATTATTAGAATTTTTTTTATTTTTTTTAATTATTTATCTAAGTATAATTAAGTTACCAAAAATATAAATTTTAGTGGGAAGGAGGGTTTATATACTATAATTTAAGCTTTTAATAATCTAATGTTAATATGATAATATTTATTAGATCGTGGGTTATCATATATTTTCAATTTCAAGCTTTTTGTATTATTTAATATTGACTATTTCACACTTCATTAATTTATTTAATATAATAATTGTTACTTTATATAATGTCATTAAATGTTCTATGGCAATATCAAAAGTTGCTATTATATTTTCGTTCATATTTAGTAGAATGAATGTAACTGATAATTGAATATTCATCACTTTGTGTTTACAAACATTAATCTATCTAATATAATTAGATAATTAATGACCATTCATTGAAACAACTCACTTCATCATATTTATCTATTGGAAGGTTTTCCGTATTTATTAATTATTTTCTTAACTTTAACAAAAAAAAAAAAGTAAAAAATTATGGTATTCTTTGTGAAATGTGAAAATCATTAATGGTGTTTCAATAAATCACATTAATATGTATGTCATTTGAACTTACACATGAATAACACAACTCTAACGATCCAATTAATGACTGAATTTTTAATCTTCTTTAACCTTCATTAATGATTAAAAAAGTGATGCTCCTAATAACTAACAAGGATAAAAGAAAAAATAAAAAATAATACTCATATTTGTCTTAATATATATCAGTCTCGCATTTAAACATAAATTTTAATGCCAATAAAGTTTTTCAAGAAATATTAAAAAATGGAAATTACTTTTTCGTTCAATATATACAGTCAATGAATGCAAGCGATAGTTGAATAGTCACCCTTTATCATAATACATCCATTAATTAGTCTAATTAGTTAATTAATAAATATTTGGCTAATTTAAAAACATTCGCTCACATGAATTAGTAAAATAATAGATGCTAGAATATGAAGTGTCAGGTATGTTAAAAGTCATTTGATGCATGCATAATGCACCAAACTAATTAATGGCAGTGGGTTATATTTGAAGGTTCACTCACTTAATAAAGTTAAGATTATGAATACTTGCACTTTAGAAACCGTAATATTCATAGATTTTTTTTATTTCACTAATTATGGCTAGATTTGAAAATGTTAAACGTTTTAAGAGATGGAAAGTAAAATTTTAATGTTAGTGTTTGAGGATGAAATCCAAAAAATGTTGCTAGGAATGTATATTGTTATCTTCATCCATAGTAGAAAGACCTTCATTTGATGAACTAGACGAAAAATGACTTAATATTTAAGAACAAAGATTAAAAAAAAAAAAACTTAAATATTGAGTTAAAAAAAAAAAGAATTGAGGCTCTAGGCACAATTTAGTTTTCTCAACCCTCTTTTCTACATTAATGTTTTACTGCAGTCCTGTGAAATATTGAGACTAATTTGAGCTTAGTGTTGTTGTTGTATATTGAATAAAATAAGATTTCAGTTATTACAAAGAAGAAAAAAGACGAACATCTACAACAAGTCTATATAATCAGATACACCATAAATTAGAAATTGAATTTATTAAAATGTTTAAAAGAAATTATAATGATTTAGATTTACCAAAAAGTCCTTCAGCCAAGCCAAAGATCCCGTGCGAAGCACGAGCTTCCTGCTAGTAATAATTTATTGTTGGATTAAGTGGGCTGAATTGTTGATGGAGATAGTCTTAGCAGGCAAAACGGTGCCAACTCCGATATAGAACCTTTTTTTTTTTCCAAAAGGAAGTAATGTATTGATTAAGTACAAAGAGTACAAAGTTGAAGATGACCATCCATAAAGATCGGTGGCTCAGCGCATATAATAAGCACCATAATGACAATAACAAATACATAAGAAATGTAAGAAGAGGGATGACAAAAGATGGTGCTCGTGCATAAAGTTACACCAGCATTCTCGATCTTCTACCTTGTACCTCTCGTAGCAATACCCTGAAATGCACAGATGCCTCTTCAAGCGTAACTTGGACACTGAGATACATTGATATTCACAAAATCCATCATCGAAAAATATTTAGCGTTGAAAATACAATGATCTAAGGCCTCTGGGTTAGCAATAAATCGCTAACCAAACTTTCCCAGCCATGCTATCATCCTCCACTTATAATAATTTCACAATGATTGTCGAAAAACATTCAAAAAAAAAAAACAAAGCTCCCACGACGGAGAGAATGCAAAGGCTCTTACAAATGAGAGATACAATAGATCAAACATCATTTCAATAATGTTCTTCTTCAATTATTCAAAATTTAAAATGAAAAAAAAAAAAAAACTGAAAAAAAACAAACAGAAAACAACTAGATCTGGAAGTAGATTTAGAAAGAGAGATCTTTGTCTAAATCTAAATCTAAATCTGAATTATAGAGAAGATTTAATCCGAAAAAACTTACAAATCAATGAAGAAACTGTAATAAATTGAAACTGTTGGGGACTCCAATATAGAACAGTTGACATGGCATTGTTGCTTCAATCACTTCAGTAATCTTCCGTTCGCCGCTACTTCTCCAACGCACCTTGTAACACAATCTTCATCTCGCCCTCACCTCGCCTCTCAATCGCCTCCAACATGCAGTATCTCTCTGCCGCCTCTGTTGCGACCTATAATGGCCGCCATCGATCTCGAAGTACAAACCAACCGTCGGCCGGGTTCCTGTTGAGATAAGGTTTTCCCCAGGCTCTAGATTTTGAAGTACAAACCCATTCGATTTGCCATTAAGTTTGATTTCTGGGTTCGATTTCATAATTGATTTCTGGGTTTGATTTGGTTGAATGTACTCTGCCTAGGGTTTGATTCGATTTGCCTAGGGTTCGATGTTTGATTTTGTTTTCGGGTTTGATTTTTGGGTTAACTGGGTTGATTTTGTGGGTTGGACAGTGTGTTCATCCACCTTTGTTTTTTGTTTGAAATTGGGAAAATTGCAAGGATAGAGATGAAATGAGGTTGAAGATGAAAGGTGTGTTAATTCTTTCACGACTGTTAGTTTATTTAACGAGTTGGTTTATTTCATTAATAAAACTTAACGTCATCCAACATGATTGCATTATTTGTAACCCGACATAAAAGCACGTTTCATTATGTTGTTAAAGAAGAGTAGGTTACCTTTTGTGTAACCAAGAGTATAGTACGTTGCATTGGTTTGTAATTATCTCTTTTTTCTAAACATAAAAGCTAGCTATCAGAGGCTCCATGTGCAATATTTGTGTTGTAGTTGTGAAGAAAATTAAGGTCAGTATAAAAGAAAGACAAAATCTTATATGCGGCGGCCGCACCTAGTGCGGTGGGTATGCCCACGGGTCGGCCCGCCCGGCTCCAGCTCCTTCCCCATCCCCGTTGTGACACGTGTCCTTTTAAAAAAAAAACCCCCCATTAACTTTAAAATGCTATATCTTGAGATTTATAACTCAGAATTTTTTTAAAAAAAATACCGTTGGGTTCGTCTCGATGAGACGAATAAAACTACATAGGTCATGATATGGTTTGATTTTTTTATTTATTTTTTAACATTTTTTTACACAAAAAGTTTGAGTTGCTTTGTCAGTTGAGATGTAACACTCTGTTCTAATAAAAGTAACAGTTTCATATTCAAAAAGTAACACTTTTTACAGTCAAATGTAACAGCAATTTTATAAAAAAAAATGGGTTTGCATTTCAATTGTTACTTTCTCAATAAAAAATTGTTACATTTCAGATATAATGTTACATTTAAGAATATAAACTGTTACAAATTGAGAAAAAAAATGTTACATTCATTTTTTATAAAATGTAACATTAGTTTAGTTTGTCAATCCTATCCTATGTTAATTTTGGGAGGAAAAAAAAAGTGTTACATTTGAAAAAAATGAGTGTTACATTCCTTTATAAAAATTTTTACATTACTTTTAGTTGCCAATTTTTATGTTATCTTTTATCTATTGCAGCAAAATTGTGGTATATTTTTTTTTAAAAAAAGTGTTACATTTGAAAGAAAAAAATGTTATATTTCGTTATAACAAGTGTTACTTTTGTTGGGAGGAAAAAAGGTTTTGGTTGAAAAAAAAAAAACGAATAAAAAATAAAAAATTAAGGCTGACCTGACACCGCCGCACAGCGTGCGACGGTGCACAGGAGAGTGCCTCTAAAAGAAAAGGTAGCAAAAGGAAGAATGGCGTTGCTTGCTTGTCTCATATTCGGGATTATAAACCAACTTTGTTCAAAGTTAGATTGCTAACCTCAAATTACAAATTACTCCTCCGGTCCCAAAGAAAAAGCTACATTTGATAATTTTTACATGTAAACTTGATACTCCTCCGTCCCATATATTATATGTCCACCCTCCCATTTACACGGAGATTAAGAAATGGTGAAAGTGATGTAAGTGTTGTTAATATAAAAGTAAAGTAGGAGAGAGAGAGAGTGAGTGAGTGTGAGGAAATATTAAGTTGATTGGTGTTGTGAGTATAAAAGTAAGGTAAGAGAGAGAATGAGTGAGAGGAATAATAAAGATTTTTTTGCCATATTTTAATGTGGACATATACTCTGGGACGGACTAAAAAGGAAAGGTGCACATATACTCCATATGTCCCATATTTATCGCTACTTATTTCCATTTTCGGTGTACCATACTTATTGCTACTTACAAAAAATGTTCAATTTTCTCTCTCCTATCCGCTCACAACAACTATACACTAACTTATTTTTTCTCTCCTACCCACTCACAATACTTATTTTTCCAACATACTCGCTCTGTCCCACTCGAATTAGGACAAATTTCCATTTTGGGCGTCCCATTCGAATTAGGACAACCCAAAAATGGAAGTGTTTTATTTAATGGGACCTACATTCACACTCACAACAACTTTCCACTCATTATTCCCTACCCCACTTTCTCTCTCATACTTCACTTTTCATACTCACAACACCTACTTCACTAACACTTTTTCCTTAATCCCAGTGTCCAACCCAAAAATCCTAATTTGGGTAGGACGGAGGGAGTATTTCTTAATCCTGTGCACTCTCATTTGGTAGCAATAAGTATGGGACGGAGGGAGTACTCTGGGACAAAGTGAGCATCATTTTTCGGAAGTCGTTTTACGCAAAACAAACGGAGCCTTAATCTCATCTTCATTTGTTCTTTTCGCTGAAAATGTGATTGAGTTAGACAGTTTACTCCCTTCGTCCCAAAATGAATGTTTGAAATCGCTATTGATCAAGAGCAACTTAAGACATTCATATAGGTCGTAATTAAGTTGCATGTTTTTTTTTGATGACCTAGGTGTCGGTGCTTGCCCTGCCATAATCCTAGGGTCTATGAACCACCCTCTCAGTCTCAAATCCATAGAGAGGCAAATCCGGGTCTAATCTCAGTCGCCAAGTTGGTAAGTGGCTCCAAAGGGAATGTCCAGGAGGACTTATATCACTTGTCACTAAGCTGCTCTTCCCACTACTCGAACACAGAAGCTCTCTTACCATCCATCACCTCCTTACCGCTGAGCTACCCGTGGATGACTTTAAGTTACATTTGTTTCCTTGATATAATAGAAGAGAAAGAAAAACCCAAACAATTTATGTTATCGACTTGCAAACTTTTCCATGATTTGTTACATAAAAAAGAATTAACTCCAAATTCAACACCAAATTGTAGAAAAACCCAAAAAATGTCTGATCCCCACTTTCTTATTTTTTTAAAAAGTTAAGTGTTTTTTTTTTATAATTTTTTTACACTTTTTTCTTTTTAAAAATTAGACATTTTATTTTATAGTGATTCTAAAATGAAAAAGAAAAATTTATTTTATTTCTTGAAAAATTATTTTAATAACGTTTTAATTATTAGTTAATTTAATATAAGAAAATAAATTTAATATTTCAAAAAAATTATTATTAATTTTCTTTGTCTGAAATGACGATATAGCCATCCAAATATTCAAAACAACTCTAGTTAAGTCCACGTGCAAAACACGTTTGACTTAGCTGGATTCTGTTAACAAAATCGTTAAAAAACCCTAACCTGCACAACTTTTGCAACTTTGGACCCTAAATTGACAAAATTGATACATCAACACCCTATTGGCACACACCCCCTAAACTTTGGACCCTAAATTATCATTTCCCCTTGTAGAAATTCACACTCTTTTATTTCATTCGTTGTAACATACCAAACATATAGAGCAACTGCTTACACGGTAAAATCCCAGAAACAAAGACACCCATTGCTGCATACACACTTATAAGCAGCCATACAAATACAAAAGCAGGAAACTTTATTAACCAACATGAAAAATACACCAACAATTTAAGCATATGCATCAGGGTTTTGGAGAAGGTAACCTTCCACAACTTTGTATACCCCTTTTACCCTTTCCCTGTTTTCCATAACATCTTCTTCCTTGAGCTCGAACTCGGCCTTAGGGTAAAAGGTGGTGGTCATTACTACTTTTGAGCTATTACTTCCACCATCTTCCAAACCCTCAAACTTAATCTCGTAAGTTACCTTTTCCATCTTGTTCAGCACCTCATCTCCAGCTGACTCTATCAAACTGTACTTGTATGTATACGTCTCCTCGTTAAGCTCATCCACATGGTACTTCACAAAGTTTACGCCTTTTTTTGGAGAAAAAGTAACAATTTTATCAAAATTATGTTAGTTCAGTGAAGTCCATGATATGTGCATTGGTAGGTTTTATTACAAACTTTGTCTTGGAAAAGAGTCTTATTTGATTTTTTATGGTCAACACAAGTGAACGTTGACCAAATATTATTGTTGATATGATTATCTTAGTAGAATTTTGAAATTGTTATTAATAAATCATCAATTAATTTATCAATAAAAAGTTAATTGGGATGATTAGATTGACATAAATGTTCAGTCAAAGTTCACTTGTGTATTGACTATCAAAAGTCAAATGTAACTATCTAAATTTCCAGACGGAGGGAGTATAAGTTTGAAATCTTACCTCCTGCAAGGTTGACTTGCTCGATGGATCCAAAACCTCCGTCACCTTTAATATCAATGCTGGCGAAAACCTGTGGCAAGAGTTCCGGGATTAAGTTGTGGGAGTCAGTAATGAGGGCCTTGAATAGCCGTGCGGGTGGGATTGAGGAAGTGTTCTCATCTGTGAATGTGAAGGCACCCATGATTCAGATAGAGCTTTGGAAAGGACTTGTTTTGGCAAACATTACGCGTTTTTTTCTTGGAAGAGTATGATTGATTGATTATTAGTCGAGGGTATTTATAGATACTTCCTATCCATCCCTATAACAATAATGTCTTACTTTTCTTTTTGGTTTGTCGCTTTTTTTCCATTTTTTTTACAAGAAATGCAATTGCTGTCACATAATATTCGTGCGATAAGACTTTTAAACTAATATTTGAGATTAGATTTGGCAGATTACTCTGTCAGATAATGCTTCTATAATAGTATAAGATGTTTTATTCTCGACCATTGTCTTATTTGGTGTCTATATGGCAGAATGTGATCAAGTTGGTTAGGGCATTCCTTTCTAAATGAAATATTTTCTCTTGATATTCTAGAAACAGTATGCAAAACCCAAAATAATGTTGATTTTCTAATTGTAATATTCTTGTTGATTCTCTCAAACAAAAGGAAAGAGCAAATTTTGGATATGGTTCTTTAATACTTTCCCCATCCTGATAGTTTTATTTATCACTCTTTGTCTCAAATTGGATTCTATTTCAAAAAGTATTAAGTTAAAATCAGTGAATTTTAAAGAACCATGAGAACTAAACAAAGTAGAAGAGTAACGGGGTAATAATTAAGCTAAAATCTCAAAAAAAAAAAAAAAAAAAAAAAAAAGAAAAAAAAGGTGTTTTTCTTAAGCTTAAAAATGTATTTTGACATATCAGTGTTAATGTAAGAAAGTGTCAGTGTACAAAGTGCGAGTGCATGAATATAAAGTACCAGTGTAAAAAAATGTCAGTGTCAGTAAAAAAGGAGTTAATTTCACCGCCCACCCTCAAGGTTTGAGCAAGTCTCATTTTCCCCCTTGAGGTTTGATTTCATCTCATTGCCCACCCTTTTAACTATAATTAGACAATTTTGCCCTCACTTCAATTGAAAAAATATTTTTGTCCCATTAATAACATGTCAACTCTTTTTTTCACATTTTAATTTATTTTATCTAACTCATTGTTACAAAAATAAAAACATTTATTATAGTTTTTGAAAAAATAACAATATAACTATCTTAATAATTTATAAATTCAAATAACACTTTTAGATTAATATAACACTATATAATTTTTATCATCACACAAATAAAAAATTTAAATTTACAAAACTTAATATTTTCATTACAAGATATTGGATATAAGGAAAAATTATACAAAGTGAAACATTATTAAAATAGAAAATTATTTATTTAATATAATGGGTTGGTGAGTTATAATATATTACTTATTTTCAAAAGTAAAAAATAATTACTCTTATGTTTAATATGAATCTAAAAAGGTTAATTGAACTTTTAAATTTTTAAGTAGTTATATGCACTATTTCTTCAAATAGAGTTGTTAAGTTTGATAAATAAATATTGAAATATGATTAAAGAGTTGATTAATAATTAATAAGTTATTTAATCATAGAAATTAATGATTTTTAATATAATCTTATTTATACTTAAAATTAATTTTTTATGGTCTTATTTAGATTTTTCAAGTGACTTAATTGCAAGTAATATAGTAAATAAGACTATCATTTATAAAAGAGTGTGGGTAAAATAGTCAATGTATTACTAAAAGGTTGGGCAGTAAGACGTAATCAAACCTTAAGGGGGGGCAGTGAAACTTGTCCAAACCTCGAGGGTGAGCAGTGAAATTAACCCTGTAAAAAAGTATCAGTGTCAAAAAGTGCCAGTGTTAGTGTAAAAAAGTGTCAGTGCGAGTGCATATATTATTAAGTGCCAGTGTAAAAAATGCAAATGTTAGTGTAAAAATGTGGCATTGTAAGTCAGAGTGTGTGTGTTTATGTGTCAGCGGCGAAAAAATGGTTTTTCCTTGAGAAACCAACTCAATAATTAAACCTGAAATAAAAAATAGGCTATCAAAATGTTTGAATAATTAAATAGAACTATCATGTAGACTTTGAAGATAAGATTCTTTTATTTTTGTGATGATTGTTTATCCTCCCTCCATCAAAATCACTGAATTTATAAAATTACTCCCTCCGTTCTAAGGAAGTTGTAACATTTTGCCATTTAGGGTATTTCACAAAAGTTGCAACAATCAAAAAATGGAAGCTTTTTATTACTTTTATAATCCTCCACTCATTCTCTCTCTTCCTCCCAACAACTCATTATTCTCCACTCATTCTCTTTCCACCCCCACTAATTCTCTCTCTTCCTCTCTACCTTTCATTCTTAATATAATATTATATCCTTAATTTCTCAACTCCAAAGTAAATGTTTCAACTTTTCTAGGACGGAGGGAGTATAATGTAACCTTAAAATGTTAGGAATGTTAAAACAAACTATTATTTTAGGACGGGGGAGCAATTTGGGCCTTGTATAAATAGTAGCTTGTCGACCGTCTTCATAGCATAGTTTTCCATCCCGTACCGGCGAGCGCATCGGTTTGCTCATTGGAACGGTACGTATCACCGGAGTGCACTGGTCTACCGTTCCAGATTTACCGCACTTTTAATTTTTTTTATTAATTTATAATTTATTAACATATTTGTAAAAAATATATATCTATATTATTACCTTATATCACAATTAAGTAACATAATTTTTCTAATTCCATAATAAAACAATATATTTTATGTAAATTTGATAAAACAGTGTTTATAAGTTAGAAATAAATTTTATAAAAATAATTTATCATTTTTATTTTTTAAAATTACTATGTTGCATTAGTGTACCGGACAATGCATATCGGTTTTAGCCGGTCTGAACTAGTACTGTTCGGTTCTGATAAGTGTAAAAAACAGAACGGTGCATAACATATGTTGCACCAGTTTTTTTGCAAAAAAAAATTTGACTGGAGCTATTCGTACAACCGGAACGGAACGAGATTGACAACTCTACTTCATTGTAAATTAGCCAAATTTCTGTGCATAAATAACATTTTCCTTGAATATTAGATGTTTATTTGGTGTCTTTTTTGGCACAATGTAACCAAATCGGTTAAATAGTTGCTTTCAATTAAAATTTGTTACTCCCTTTTTCTCATGGTCAGGTTCAAATCTAATTTACATTTAAAATATTAAAAGAATAAATAGGCTTTTTTTAACATACATATCTTCCTAATTTTTGGATTATTATAAAAATAATTATTTCTAGTTAACCTATTTTTACTCACAGAAATTACAAATAGTGTTTTGGATGATGATGTCTCTATGTAACTTAAATTATTTACTTATTTCTAGTTAGCCCATTTCGGTACACTTTCCAACAGTTCTCTCTCTCTCTCTCTCTCTCTCATTGTTAACCTTTCCTGGGCCCTCCTTGCAATTTCGTAGTGACATCGACCAGGCATATTTGTCAGTTTGACGGAGATTTTAGTGTGCAAAATTGTTCGGTCCGTCCGTGGTATCCTGGGAGGCGAACGTCCAAGAACACCTCAAGCACAACTCGGTGAGGGGGCGAATTTGTCTTAAGGAAAGTGTGTCTTCACACGACTCGGACAAACCCAAGAAGACCATTTTCTGTTTTTATATTCTGTGTATTCTGTTTACCTTCAATATTTGTAATATTATTCTAACACTTAGGAACCCTTCATCCCGACATCAAATTTCGATTGTAATCCGTGCCTAATGTGTCCCCTAATTTGATTAAAGTTAAAGTTATGTAAAAGTATAATGGTTGAAAATGAAAGTAAACCTTAATATGCATATAACGAGAAAAAAGAAAATACTTAATTTGCAGATAACGAGAAGGGATAATGATATGTATAGTGAAAACTCAAAGGGAAAACTCATAGCGAAACTCTGTAATCCGTTGGATTGTAATAAATATTTGTGGACCCCACTGCTAAAAACTCATCCTACAGATTAGAGTGTTTCAGTATGAGTTTTCCCTTTGAGTTTTCACTATGTGTATCATTGTCCAACGAGAAGTAACCACCACCTGATGCGTGTGAGCAATGGGCCATTATCTGCATTGTGATGATGCCAAGAAAAATTTGGGCAATTGGTTCGGGCGAGAATGATGGAGCGAGAGGATATCTTGGTTTGACGATGATGAACCTGAAAAAAAGAATAACCCCCCAACGTCATGCTCCACCGTTCCAAAATGATCTTCGTGTTTAACTATTCAATTTTTTTAAGGATACGAACACTTGCTTTGCTAGCCATGTTTTGTTAATGTACTTTTAAGCTTAAATTGTAGAAAAGTGAAGAACTTTTTGGGATAACGAGACATGGCAAATGAGAAGATCATTTTGGGACGGAGGGAGTATTATACTACCCGCCAATGACATGACAATGGGCGGGCATGCTAGCCCTAGCACAAATACATCTAGCCATCTCTTGTATTCAATCACAAGACAAAAATGAAGCAAAGAGTATAGAAAAAAAAAAAAAAAAAAAACAAGTCACTTAGTAGTTAGATGCAACTGGAAATCAAGATAAATGGGAAAGAGAGCGAACGTAAACATGCAGAAATCCTCGTTGGAAAAGAACAAATGCCTGAGTTGTGTGAAAATCCAAAAATTAGGAAACAAAATCTCTGAAAGGTTAATTATTTTTTACTGATGGTTGTGTTGGAGGGTAAGTGGTGGCGGGCATGAAAGAATCATAGAGAGATTGCGCGGGATATTGATATTGAGGCTGATTGGGAGTAGTGAAAGAAGAAAGTGTTTGATCAAAGTTCATGGGAGAAATAGGTGAATTATAGTTGAGCCAGTCGATCAACTCGGATGCAGCTGCTCCCGTTGACATGGTACTATGGTAGATGTATAAATATTTTCAAAAAGACACCTGCAACAGACGATCGGAGAGAACAGACACCTGCAACAGACGCTGAAAGTTAAAAGTTTCAAAATCAATATTCCGCTCGCGAAGGAGGAACCGTCATACTTAGGGGGCGGGGATCCCAAATGCCCCAAGTAACAAAATTTTAATCCCCAACTCAGACTGCAAATAGTCAATCAAGCTCTATGAGTCATCCCAAAGTTATAAGATGGTCTTTGCATCACCTTCATTTATCTACAACTTCCGTTAGATTCCCACAGACCAAGTCAATCCATAGTTTGATGATTTGCTACAATGCTGAGACTCACGTACCAAGTTTTTGACACGGGTACGTATCCGAGTGTCGGATCCTCTTATATTTTAAGATTTACACACAATGTAGTGTAAAATAGCCACACTCATACCCATTCCACACCCATGTCTTGTGGACATGGATACACTCCGGCAAAATTGAAGGGTTCAAGCGTCACATATGATTTGACACTTGAACCCGGGGGATAAATGACATAAACTCATAAGGCCCTCCACAAGAGCAAAACCTCGGCCAGGTCACTCCACCAACACAAGGTACATTGCCTGCATATGCAATCTGGCTGTCAATTGTAAGTGAAGACATTAAAAGCTTAAGTAAAAAAGATACTCCCTACATTCCGGAAAGATAGTCTCATTTGATTTTTGACTGGTCAACACAAGTGAACTTTGACCAAACATTAATGGCAATCTAATCACCCTAATGAATTTTTTAAGTATTTATTAATAAATCACTTAATAATGTATTAATAACAATTTTTAGAATTCCACTAGGATGATTAAGATTAACACTAATATCTGGTCAAAATTCACTTGGGTTGACCATCAAAAATCAAATAAGACTATCTTTCCATGTCAGAGGAAGTATGAAATAAACAGTATTATTTCAAAAGCTTAGAATCTAACCTGGAAGAAAACAGATGTGAGGGGCAAGCTATATCCAAAGAATTCAAAAGAAAAACCTCCAAGCACTGCTATGATGACCCCAGCAGCAATTAGTGATACTGAAAGTGTTACCTGAATTGACAAAAAGCAAATTACTCCCTCCAGCCTCAATTATAGTTTCACACAAATTAAGAAAGTAGTTTCATAATACTTGACGTTTTAGCCTTCTTCACTTAGATTAAGAAAAGCAATTATTACATGTAAGAAAGACTCAAACACCCCTATAACAATTCATTTGCCTAAGTAATTAAATGCATTTACAAAAGGTGTGTCAATTATTAAATAAGGGTATAATTGGTAAGTAATGGTAAAAGTTCCTATATAATTGAAAAGTGTCAAATATTTTGGAACAAAATTGAACACCTAAAACGACATGTTTTGCGAAACGGAGGGAGTAATATATTGTCACATTAAATGTCTAATAAAAGTGAGGTTATAATAAGGGGTATTTTTGGTAAAATAGTACTCCCTCTGTTCCAAGGTAAGAGTCCTAGTTTCCTTTTTTGTACGTCCTAGAGTACGAGCCACATTCCTCAAATGGCAAGAGATAAGAATAGTGTTTGGGACAACTTTATCCCTATAGTGCTTGCATAATTACAAAAAAAAATCAACACTTTACTTACTTTTTACCCACTTACATTATGAATAGTGTTTTGGACAATTATATCCTTAACCCACTTGCAATCTTTATCCATTTTCTAGTTGTTCCTTTATAAGCGTGCATAACAACCAAGGTAGGACTCTTACTCTAGGTCAGAGGGAGTATCAAATATAGTTGCATTTAATGATTGTTGCATTGAAAGTGGTGGGTTTACTTATACTAGGAAAAACCCCGTGCTACTCACGGAAATATGTTTACAATTTGTAGTTTATTTAGTTAGTCAAATGGAGTATATTTTATTATGATTAAAGAAAAATAATTTTTAAGTATCTCAAAAATACATCTAAAAAAGAAGACATGTAAATAATCAATTACAATGTAATTTTCTTTTTATTTCGAGGGATAAATTAAAGAGTAAATCATTTTCTAACTTTGGATTTAAAATCAAGATTAATGTTTTTTGTGACTTTTCCTTTGTTTGCAGGATTAGAGTTGCATCAACATAAACTTTTTAATTTCTTAGTTAAACAAAATAAATTGTTTGAATACTTTTCATTTGTTTTAAGTGTTAAGGATTAGAGAAAGAGACAGTCGGAGCCAATCATACATGGAGAGAGATAATTGATATGAGAGACTCAAATAATATTGTATGAATGACTCAAGTATTATTGATACTAGCAATACATATTTATAGGAGTACAAAGAGAGTTCTAGAGTCCTAATCTAATTAGGAATACTAATACGATAAAGAAACTAATATTCTAGAATAATCTAACTTGGTATACAAGATACAATCTCTATGTTTGGTAATTACAATATGTGCTAGGAATATATAATATTCCTTAATATGCCCCTGCAAGATGGACGACCGATAGGAGAGTCCAATCTTGAAAGTAATGAGATGAACCGGGTTGATGGAGCGAGTTGAGTTGACGTGATCCCGGTTGTGGATGATGTTGCCATGATCTTACCTTTGTATAAGGAGGGTTTGCACCTTTATGAAGTTTACATCGCGAGACGGGCTTGGGCTTTTACGTCGCAAGACGAGTTCGGGCTTTTACGTCGCAAGACGGTTCCGGGCTTTTACGTCGCGAGACGGGCTTGGGCTTTTACGTCGCGAGACGGGGTAAGGCTTTTACGTCGCGAGACGGGTTCGGGCTTTTACGTCGCGAGACGGGTGGAGGCATTAACGTCGCGAGACGGGTGGAGGCATTAACGTCGCGAGACGGGGTAAGGGGTTATGGGTATTGAACAAAAGAACAATGGTTTGCAATTGAGAAGGCAAAGCAGACGGTTGTGGCGAGAACCAAAAAAAGAAAAAACAATTGAAGTTTGACCAAGGAGTTGCATGTTTTGGTGGAGAAGTTAATGGTTAAAGAGAAGTTTTTATGGTGATTTAGTTGGAAGTTGTTGGGAGGTATATGAAGAAAAAAGTTTAGGCAAAAAAAAAAGATGGGGTTAGGACAGGATGTTGGAGTTGAATTTTTTTTTTTTTTTAAAGAAAATAAAAAGAAGAAAATAGCATGGTGAGGGGGGTTTAGAATCATGAAGAATGTTGGTTGACCGAAGGGTTTTTGTTTTTTTTTTTTTTTTTTTCTTGAAGAAATGAAGATGAAGGAAAAAATAGTGTTTTGGCCGGATTGTTTTGGTTTTCAGTGGTGGTAATATCGCGGTAAGGTTGGGAAAGTTTTGCCGTGGTTGTTTGTATGGTGGTTGGCGGAAGCTTTGTGGTGGAGATAGAATGGGGCGGCTCATAGGGTTTGGTGGAGAAGTCCCTTCATGGATCATAGCTCTGATACCATGTTAAGGATTAGAGAAAGAGATAGTCGGAGCCAATCATACATGGAGAGAGATAATTGATATGAGAGACTCAAATAATATTGTATGAATGACTCAAGTATTATTGATACTAGCAATACATATTTATAGGAGTACAAAGAGAGTTCTAGAGTCCTAATCTAATTAGGAATACTAATACAATAAGGAAACTAATATTCTAGAATAATCTAACTTGGTGTACAAGATACAATCTCTATGTTTGGTAATTACAATATGTGCTAGGAATATATAATATTCCTTAATATTAAGTAACAAATCAAAAAAAAAAAAATTGTGACTTTACATTTCAAATTATGACTTCTCATTTCTTATACCGGAGAAGTTAAAGTCACTTTATCATAATTATTTTTAATATATTAAATTTTATTGCGACTCTTCATATTTTAGTAACCGTTGCACTTAAATGAATGCATATAATGATATATGAAAAAAATCTTAGGTACAAAATTATTTGAATGTAAAATTTCAAAAAATCATTCATTTTAGTATAAACAGGACATTCAATTTGGAATGAAGAGAGTAACTATTATGATTTACTAATATTATTAATAGTAATAGTTAATTTCTTTTAAAAAAATAATTATTAACTTATATAATAACTATTATAATTAACTAATACTGTTAATAGTAAAAGTTAATATATAGTAACTATTGTAATTAACTATTATTGTCAATGATAAAAGTTAACCTATATAGTAACTATTATGGTTAACTAATACTATTAATAGTAATAGTTAACTTATACTCCCTCCGTCCCACCGAAAATTGCAAAACTTACCAAAATGGGCGTCCCATAGAAATTGCACATTCCATAAATGGAAAGTTTTTAATAATTTTTAATTAGTGGGTCCCACTTCTCATACTCACATCCACTAACCCACTAACTATTCTCTACCCCACTTTCTCTCTCTCACTCAACTATCAACACTCACAACACATCACCTTTTTCACTTTTTCCCTTAATTCTTGTGCCATAATTTTTTTTGAAGTTTCCGGCGGGACGGAGGGAGTATAGTAACTATTAACGTTAACTAATACTATTAATAGTAATAAGTAACTCATATACTCCCTCCGTTTCAAATTATCTGTCGCTTTAGGTTTTTTCACAAATATTAAGAAATGCAATAAATGCATGCTGAAAAGACTCAATTGCCCTTAAAATAATCCAATTTTCTAGGTGAGTAAATGCTTGTACAAGAGATGATTCACAATCATTAATAAGGGTATAATTGAGACAAAAGAGTAAAAGTGTATTGATATAAGTAAAGCGACATATATTTTGAAACAAATTTTTACTTCTAGAGCGACAGATATTTTGAAACGGAGGGAGTAACTATTATAGTTACCTAATACTATTAATAGTAATAGTTAACTTATACAATAACTATTATAGTTAACTAATACTATTAATAGTAATAGTTAACTTATACAATAACTATTATAATTTACTAATACTATTAATAGTAATAGTTATATTATATAATACTCCCTCCTTATATAATACTCCCTCTGTCCCGTCCGAATTAGGACATATTTCCATTTTGAGCGTCCCATCCGAATTAGGACAGCCCAAAATGGAAACTTTATACTAATATAAAATTGGGCCTACCCCACTCACTACCCCTAAATTAACCCAAATTAAACCCAACCCACTAAGTTGATTACCTATTCTAATTTGGGTTGGCCCACTCACTAACCCAAACCCATTTCCATTAACCCTAGACCAAACTTGAAACACTCACCTTACCTCACTTCTCAGTTATTATCACAAACACGTTCTCTCTCTTTCCTATTTCTCTCTCCCCACCGCCCTCACAAACCCTAGATCGAGCTTGTGAATCCGTCGGCGATTATGGATTCCGGCAACGATTTGGGTCTCCTCGCCTTTGGATGAAATTCCCCCAAGTATTCTTACCGATTCTGGTTCATACGATGTTGATTCTCTCTGTTCCGACCCCGTTGGTGAGTTTGGGTCTTTACTCGACACTGTTGTCCTAAGACACCGGAAGAGGAGATAAGTGGGTTGGCTATGGCGGGGAAGACCTTGGTTGGTGAAGCTTTTGAAGGTTTGAGCCCAGATTCGAAAGATCCGGAGATACGGGCCAAATATTGGAAGGCTTCTCGTCATCGTTCTTGTTTGGAGTTGTTGGCGATAATACATCCTTGGTCCAAAGGCCCGAATGCAGATGTGAGTCCATATTATCCGGACACGAAAGCCATTGAACGAATGCTTGAGATAATGGTGAAACCAGAGGTTAATTAGTTCCTTTATTTTGTTCCTCTCTATTCTTGTTCTCTTCATCTTCTCTGGATCTGCTTATTTCATTTTTTGGGTTTGTTTACATGTAAGAGCAACTTTTTGGTTTGGATTTTTGGGGAATGTGAAATGATGAACATACTTGTGTGAACTGATTTCATAGCTTTCTCATGTTATATGCCTAATTTGTTCGATATTTGAACAGATGTTGCCTTGATTTTTTCTGAGAAATGGTTGTTGTTGGTATATGATGTGCTTGGAATGGGTGAAATGTCCCCTCTATGATGATTTTTTTCTGAGATGATTTGAATTGGCAAAATGTCCCTCTCTATATGATGATTTTTTTTTAGAGTATTATAACAATAAGAACAAATTGTTACATTTGATTTTGATCAAAAGCCTAGACAAGATAGTCAATGATGATTGAAAGGAACAACCCGACTTGAGGAAACGGGCAGGAAATTCGGCCTAACGCGCCCCGACCTGAGCATCACATACTGAACCAACCCGGCAAAACCTGGATATCATTAGCTCGTTTGAACCGAGCTGGGAAGTCGGCGCCAAGAGGAACCGAACAAGGATTCCAAAGACCGAATCGTCTCTATTGACTGTCAGCTCGTTGGCCGAGCTGAACACGATAACCAGGATTACTCTAAAAGGGCCCTTCATCGGTGCCCGCGGACACACACGACTCGAGGTCGGACTTCGCGGAATGTTTGCTCGGTCACACGAGCTCGGACTTGTATCTGACCCCACCATGATTGGAAGAATAAGAGGCCAAGCCCAATTCTCCGATGAGGCCCATTGATGACTTCTAGAAGTGTTGCCCTAATACAAACATGATGAGTCATAGATATGGATAAGTACAAATCCCTACGTTCAAGGAAGGAATCTAGGTGACAAGGCATGGATTGAGGGGTATAAATAGCACCCTCATTCAGCTGAAGGAAGGTTAAGCTCTCTAACCTCATTCTTTCTCTCCAGATTTCATACTTAAGCAGACTAACTCATTCTCACGCCGGAGGGCCTTCGCCGGTGAAGCCCCGGCTGAGTTAACGTTTGTTCATCTCTTTCAGGCTAACAGGCATCCAGATATCACTCCGTGGATCCGGCTCAACTGATTGCAATATTTGCACGATCAATGATTTTTATCTGAGAGTACAATTTTCAAAAAACAAAAGCTCTTTTATTTTTAGTTTTGTCCTGTTGATTCAAAGCAACACTCTACCAAGATCCAATTGGGATATTATGCCTTCTAGGCCATCAGCTTGCCCTTCATCTTGTAGATACTTTATGCAATCTTTCACTAGCTCCACATCAACTTCCAAGTCTGTTGGTAGTTATCCCATATGGGGAATTTTGTAGTTGTTGTCCCCCTTGTTCTTCATTATTTCAATCAAACACAGCTGCAAGCTAATAAAAATTTTGTTGAGGGTTTCATGAGAAAGATTTTGGTATGCTGTGTCGACTGCATCTACCAACTGTTCAACTGTTGTGGCTTGAATGTCTATTTTGATTGTCTATTGATCTAAACCATCCAAGGTCATTGATATTGGTATCTGGGGAGTTTGGTGGTTGAAATCTTAGTTGAATGTTCCACCCATCTGCTGTTGTTGCTTCCTTAAAATCTGGATCTGAGTTGTTGATATGTGGAGGGGCATTGTCCCATTGGATGATGATATTTTTTGACATTGTTGCTGGCCATTTGGCTTTGATTGCAGGAATGACCTGCAATCAAAAAAACAAAAATGTTGCACTATTACTTTGAAAATGAAAGTTGCTGGTAGCTTTAAAAAAAAAAATCTTTGAATACACTTACTTGATTTATGAGCATGTCTTTTGTTACTTCTTTGTTGATCGAGTCCAAAGGTTTTGTGACCCAACTACCTGCTTCTTTGTTCCTACTATTCCTTCTTGCTTGCTCTCTTTTTGTAAATGCCCACATTCCTATTTTCCCATCAAACAACAGTTCACCCTCATTTGAGTAAATGGGTCTGCTCGCTAGACTTATGAACATTACCTTTGGGATAAACCTTTTACTTTGGCATGATCGGGTTAGTTCTTCTTCTCCATGGCACATGTAGTATAATTCCATTACTTTTGTCATGTAGAACCATTTTTCATCAGCATATATGACATGAGACATGGTTTTAAACAATGTTTTTTCTAAGTGAAATCCCATTTGAGTGCTCGAAGACTGAATTTCAGTCTTGCTACCTTGTTGGCTTGAGTTAATGACGGCCTGATTGCATTTGTGTGAGCCCTGATCACACCCTCTTTTTTCCATCTCCAAACTGTGCTCTTACTAACCCCTAAGCTTGCCCCTAAATCTCTGATAATGCCTCTTTTATGAAACTGAATTTGTGACATTTTTTGTTGATCTAACTCTACCGTTTTTTTCCTTATAACACCTTTCATCTTTGAAATCAAAGATATTGGAGCATTTTCTGCCATTTGACGTCGGATTGTTAGCCACATCAAGTAGACAGTCGAGCGAGACACCAACAAAACCCTCTCATCTGAAGTTAGATTAGCTCTCATCTCTTTTTTGATTTTTTTTTTAGTTTGTTTATTTAGATAAACAAACCTGGAAGTTAGTATTTATAGGTGGGTTTAGGAAAAACTGGAAACTTTGTTTTGAAAAAGTTGGAGGGAAAAATGGTGATCCATGTGAAAATTTGGGAGGGAAGAGTGTGATCCAGGTGAAAATTTGCGAGGGAGAGTATGATCTGGGTGAAAAAAGTGGGCTGGGGGGGGGGGGGATTTTGTTTACTGGGTTTTGTTTTGAGTTGGCTTTGTTTTGATGATGTAATGTACAGTGTTGTACTATTTGTAAATGATAAATCTATTGTACTTTTTTGTTTGTGGGTGAAAAGGATTGAGAGTTAATCAAAAAGGGTCTCTTAATCTTGACTGACTCTTGCTTTTTACATTTTTATAATGTTATTCCTTAATCCCAGTCAAGATTAAGAGATTGTCCCCCTTTTTGATTAACTCTTAATCCTTTTCACCCACAAACAAAAAAGTGCAATAGATTTATCATTTACAAATAGTACAACATTGTATATTACATCATCAAAACAAAGCCAACTCAAAACAAAACCCAGTAAACAAAATTCCCCCCCCCCCCTCCGCCACTTTTTTCACCCGGATCACACTCTCCCCTCCCAAATTTTCACCTGGATCACACTCTTCCCTCCCAAATTTTCACAAGGATCACCATTTTTCCCTCCAACTTTTTCAAAACAAAGTTTCCAGTTTTTCCTAAACCCACCTATAAATACTAACTTTCAGGTTTGTTTATCTAAATAAACAAAATCAAAAATCAAAAAAGAGGTGAGAGCTAATCTAACTTTAGATTAGAGGGTTTTGTTGGGGCAGTTCTTGCTTCGCTCCACTATTGGGAGGATTCTTCCAAAGGGGAAGATTGCTGAGGCTGTGGTGAGATTTGGGGTGTCTCGCTCGACTGTCTGCTTGATGTGGCTAACAATCCGACGTCAAATGGCAGAAAATGCTCCAATATCTTTGACTTCAAAGATGAAAGGTGTTATAAGGAAAAAACGGTAGAGTTAGATCAACAAAAAATGTTACAAATTCAGTTTCATAAAAGAGGCACTATCAGAGATTTAGGGGCAAGCTTAGGGGTTAGTAAGAGCACAGTTTGGAGATGGAAAAAAGAGGGTGTGATCAGGGCTCACACAAATGCAATCAAGCCGTCATTAACTCAAGCCAACAAGGTAGCAAGACTGAAATTCAGTCTTCGAGCACTCAAATGGGATTTCACTTTAGAAACAACATTGTTTAAACGCATGTCTCATGTCATACATGCTGATGAAAAATGGTTCTACATGACAAAAGCAATGGAAAGATACTACATGTGCCATGGAGAAGAAGAACCAACCCGACCATGCCAAAGTAAAATGTTTATCCCAAAGGTAATGTTCACAAGTTTAGCGAGTAGACCCATTTACTCAAATGAGGGTGAACTGTTATTTGATGAGAAAATAGGAATGTGGGCATTTACAAAAAGAGAGCAAGCAAGGAGGAAGAGCAGGAACAGAGAAGCAGGTAGTTGGGTCACAAAACCTTTGGACTCGATCAACAAAGAAGTAACAAAAGACATACTCATAAATCAAGTAAGTGTATTCAAAGATTATTTTTTTTTAAAGCTACCAGCAACTTTCATTTTCAAAGTAATAGTGCAACATTTTTGTCTTTTTGATTGCGGGTCATTCCTGCAATCAAAGCCAAATGGCCAGCAACAATGTCAAAAAATATCATCATCCAATGGGACAATGCCCCTCCACATATCAACAACTCAGATCCAGATTTTAAGGAAGCAGCAACAGCAGATGGGTGGAACATTCAACTAAGATTTCAACCACCAAACTCCCTAGATACCAATATCAATGACCTTGGATGGTTCAGATCAATAGACTCAATCAAAACAGACATTCAAGCCACAACAGTTGAACAGTTGGTAGATGCAGTCGACACAGCATACCAAAATCTTTCTCATGAAACCCTCAACAAATTTTTTATTAGATTGCAGCTGTGTTTGACTGAAATAATGAAGAACAAGGGGGACAACAACTACAAAATTCCCCATATGGGACAACTACCAACAGACTTGGAAGTTGATGTGGAGCTAGTGAAAGATTGCATAAAGTATCTACAAGATGAAGGGCAAGCTGATGGCCTAGAAGGCATAATAGCCCAATTGGAGCTTGGTCTTGTCTAGGATTTTGATCAAAATCAAATGTAAAAAATTGTTCTTATTATTTTAATACTCTAAAAAAAAAATCATCATATAGAGAGGGACATTTTGCCAATTCAAATCATCTCAGAAAAAAATCATCATAGAGGGGACATTTCACCCATTCCAAGCACATCAGATACCAACAACAACCATTTCTCAGAAAAAATCAAGGCAACATCTGTTCAAATATCGAACAAATTAGGCATATAACATGAGAAAGCTATGGAATCAGTTCACACAAGTATGTTCATCATTTCACATTCTCCAAAAATCCAAACCAAAAAGTTGCTCTTACATGTAAACAAACCCAGAAAATGAAGTAAGCAGATCCAGAGAAGATGAAGAGAACAAGAATAGAGAGAAACAGAGTAAAGGAACTAATTAACCTCTGGATTCGCCATTATCTCAAGCATTCGTTCAATGGCTTCCGTGTCCGGATAATATGGACTCACATCTGGATTCGGGCCTTTGGACCAAGGATGTATTATCGCCAACAACTCCAAACAAGAACGATGACGAGAAGCCTTCCAATATTTGGCCCGTATCTCCGGATCTTTTGAATCTGGGCTCAAACCTTCAAAAGTTTCACCAACCAAGGTCTTCCCCGCCATAGCCAACCCACTTATCTCCTCTTCCGGTGTCTCATGCACAACAGTGTCGAGTAAAGACCCAAACTCAGCAACGGGGTCGGAACAGAGAGAATCAACATCGTATGAACCAGAATCGGTAAGAATACTTGGGGGAATTTCATCCAAAGGCGAGGTGTTGCCGGAATCCATAATCGCCGACGGATTCACAAGCTCGATCTAGGGTTTGTGAGGGCGGCGGGGAGAGAGAAATAGGAAAGAGAGAGAACGTGTTTGTGATAATAACTGAGGAGTGAGGTGAGAGTTTCAGGTTTGGTCCAGGGTTAATGGAAATGGGTTTGGTTAGTGAGTGGGCCAACCTAAATTAGAATGGGTAATCAACTTAGTGGGTTGGGTTGGGTTTAATTTAGGTTACGGTTAGCACTTAACGGATTTCCTAACCGGCGGTTATAACCGGATGGTCACGTCTACTTATATCTCTTTCGTAGCTTGTGAATACTTTTCGTTGGTGTAAGAGTAGTCCTACGGGGTTGTATTACGGTTTTATGAAGTAGTATGAGAGTTTTCTAGGTAAGGAGGCGTTACACGGATCACCAGAGAGCGATAGAGAGAAGTAGACGTGTCAAATCCGGTTAACCGCCGGTTAACCGGTTATAACCGGCGGTTAGAAATGTAACATAGAACCAACCGGAACCGGCCCGGCTAACCGGATATAACGGTTAAGGTTAGGCGGTTAACCGGTTAAACCGGTTAAACCGCCTAATTTTTAACCTTTTTTTTAAAAAAAAAAAAAAACTGAAAATGTAAAAAAAGTGACTTGAAATCTGGAAATTTAACTGAAAATGTCAAAAAACTAACGGAAAATTTGAATAAACTGGCTGAAGTCCTTACAAAGTAACTGGAATCGTTAAAAATCTGACTGGAAATATGAAAATAACGAAAAAAGTTAACGAAAAAAGTAATAAACTTGGGGATGTTTGATTGTAAAATGCCTCCCCATAATAGTAAATTGTCCCACCCTCTCATTGTTTGAATTGGAAGCCATTTCGTTAGAAAGTTAACGAAAAAAGTAATAAACTTGGGGATGTTTGATTGTAGAGAAAGATTTATATTGTAGAGAAAGGGTTTGTGAGGTAGTAGTGTGAAAAAATAGTGAGGAGGGAGGGGGTATTTATAGTTAAATTGATGGTAATAAACTTGTAAAATGTAATTATTTTTTTTCAAAAATCTTTAAAAATATGTTAGCATTTAAATTGAAACCCAAAAGATTTTTTTTGAGCTTTTTTCAAAAAATACTCAAGAAATATAGTGTATTTTTTTTAAAAAAGGGACAGTACCCTTAAATTTTATTAATTAAAATTAAAATTACAAAGAGGGGGACAACCAAACCTTGCCCTTTTATAATTAAGGGAGGACATAATGGAACCTTTACCTCAACTTAACTATTACAATGAAACTAAAATAAAACTATTGTAAACATTAAAAAATAAAAAAACTTTCTAATTGTCTTCCCCTTCCGAACTTCCCGTAGACCCTTCCAAGTCGTATTGATATCGTGGATCTTGTATATCCTCTTCATAAGGCATATCTTGCTCTCTCTTTTCCGCTCTAATCCAATCACCAAGTAAGAGTTGATTTTCCAAATTATCAACCGTTAGTTGGGAACGTCTTGCATCCAAAACATTTCCTCCCACGCTAAATGCCGATTCGACCGCCACCGTTGAAGCGGGAGCGGCTAAGACTTCTTTTGCAATTAAAGAGAGTATGGGATAACTTTCATGCCTTTGTGCCCACCACCTCAAAACGTCAAATTTAGAATTATTTGAAGTGTTTTGTACATAATCAAAATTGGAGTTGAAATATAATTCCAACTCGTAAGGAATGGTAGAAGAAGAAGAAGAAGAAGAAGCCATTCTAGGACGTTTTGAGGAAAACAAGTCGTCAAAAAATCCATATGGATTGAAAGTGACCCCACCATCTTCTTGTGTAGCAAAATCTTGATTAGTATATGAGGGTTCTTGTTGTTGTTGAGAAGGATTTCCATACTTTGCATTATACTCATTATAAAGAGTCACCAAATCTTGTTTTGTATTTTGAACAATAATCGCCGGGCTTTCATGTACTCCGTCCCCATTTGGGTATAAATTCTCATAATAAAACTTTACTATCGCCTCTAGGTTGTCCAATGTAACACGGGGATCAAATAATTTTGCAACCAAAAATAGAGACGGAATAGTATCAAAATATTTTAGCCACTTTACCCTCATTTCAATAATGCTTGGGCCCAAAACGTCGCAACTTGCTAGCATGTTAAAACTTCGAACAATTGCACCACATTGCTCAAGTACCAAAAAAGAAGTTGGATAATAAACTCCCGACAAAGCCTCGGTAGCGGTAAAGAAAATCTTTAATAATTGGCATAAATTAATGCAAGCGTTCCAATGATAAGCAAATAAAGGGATGTCCGTACCCAAATGAAGAAAAAATTCCATGAGAAGCTCTTTATACTCAAAACCATCCTTTAACATTGTATAGGTGGAATTCCACCTAGTCGGAACATCCATAGAAAAAAAAAATTCATTTAAACCCTTACTTTTCAAAAAATTGATCCATTTTCTTGTAACTCTATTTTTTTTTGCAATAAAAACGAGAGCATCTCTAATGGGTTTAACATATATATCCAACGCATCCAAACCGTCTTTAACACATAAATTAATTATATGACATAAACATCTTATATGAAAAAACTTACCCCCAAGTGACGGTTGACAAATAAGCTTCAACTCCGGTATACTAGCGGTATTAGCACTAGCGTTGTCGAATGAAATAGTGAATATTTTTTGAATAAGACCATACTTTGCCAAAACGCCGTGCAACTTTCTACAAATATTTTCCGCGGAATGGGGTGGTTCAAAACTATCATATGCAATTAATCTTTTTTGGATAGTCCATGAATTATCTATCCAATGGCATGTAACACCCAAATAACTATTTCTAAGCCAATGATCACTCCAACCATCGGCACAAATTGAAACTCTATGATTTAATTTTGCTAAATCCTCAATTAATTTTAATTTATATTCCGACACTACCATTTTAATATCGCGTACTAGAGTCGACCGTGGCACTTTATGACCGGATGGATTTAAAGAAAGTCTAATAAAATTTTGAAAAAAATCATCATCCGCAAAATTAAAAGGAAGCCCTTTAACACACACAAATTTGGCCAACTCTTTCCTATAAAAGATATTATTAAATTTAAATAATATCGAAGACGTACCTTGGCCTTGACCTTGAGCAATTGGATTGAATTGTAATTGAGATTGATCGCCCTCAATCCCAAGTTTTTCGGGATGTTTTGATGACATATGCGCGTTCATTGACCCATACCCTCCACCCTTTTTAAAGCCGTACCATTTTGGACAATAGTTGCATTGCGCTTTGAAATGGATATGGTCATTGGGGTCAATTTGTATTTTTTGGAAATGGATGGCAAAAATGTCGGATCTAGATTCTCGTGGTTGACGTTGTTGTGCTTGTCCTTGTCCGCGACTCCGACCACCTCGACCTCGGCCTCGGCCGCCTCTACCACTTTGACTTTCAAAAACATTTTCTTCCGTCCCTTGCTCATTTTGATTTTCAACAAAGGGTTCCTCAAAAAATTGATCAAAATCTTGGTTTTGGGAGGTAGAATCAACATGAGACTTGCCAAGATTTCGAGATGAAGACATTTTTTGAACTGAAATCTGGAAAACTAACTGAAATCTTGAAATTTAACTGGAAAATGTCAAAAAACTGACTGGAACCGTTAAAAAATTGACTGGAACCGTTAAAAACTGACTGGAAAACTGGAAAAAATTAACTAAAAACTGACAATTTGACAAACTAACTGGAACCTTAGAAAACTGACTGGAAATCTGAAACAAATTAACTGAAAACTGATAAAACTAACTGGAACCGTTAAAAAATGACTGGAAATCTGAAAAAATTAACTGAAAACTGATAAACTAACTGGAACCGTTAAAAAACTGACTGGAAGTCTGAAAAAAACTAACTGAAAACTGATAAACTAACTGGAACCGTTAAAAAACTGACTGGAATTCGTTAAATAACTGACAGGAATCTGGAAACTAACTGGAATTTGTTAAATAACTGACTGGAAACTAACTGAAATTTGAAAATTAACTGGAGTCTTTGAAGAGTAGAGAGAGAAATATGGAGAGAAGTAGGTAGGGTAGAATTGTGGGAAAAGATTGGGAGGAGGGAGGGGATATTTATAGTATCAAAAAACTGGAAAAAAAACTTTTTTTTTTTTTTCTGCATTATAGCCGTTTTTGGTCAGAAAAGTAACGGCCAAAAACTGACAAACTAGCCGTTTTGGACCTTTCTGGTCAACTAGCCGTTGGGAGGGGCCACACTGGCATTTCTGGAAAAACCGGGTTAACCGTTAACCGCCGGTCTAACCGCCGGTTATAACCGCCGGTCCAACCGGTTACTTAACCGACGGTTATAACCGCCGGTTTACCGGTTTGTGTAATGCCTAACCTTAACCGGACCGGCCCCATCCGGTTAACATCCGAAACGGTTAGCCGGTTAACCGGTTGGCCGGTTTTGACCGGTTTTGACCGGCCGGTTAACCGCCGGTTAGCCGGTTCCGGCTAGGAATTGGACACGTCTAGAGAGAAGGAGCGAGAATAGGAACTAGAGGGATCCCGAGAAGAGAAGTATTGCGGAACTTGGTGTCTAGAGAGAAAATATGTTGTTTTAGATGATCACCCTTCTTGCTTCAAATGAAACTCATTGTAGGGTATTTATAGTCAATGAGAAGTAAGACCGTGTGCCATGATGTATCATACCGCAATTCTCCTTTGTAAACCCAACTAGGCCACGCGTCACTCTGCGATTAGGACACGTGGCGAACTTCACTATTCTATCCAATCCACTGCTCCTCGGCGATCCCAAATACTGGATAAAAGACTTCCCCCAACCTTGTCTAATTGTGGGAAGTAGTTAGGGGATACCAGCCCGCATATCACGCGAAAAACAGGTGCACCCGCGGGACAAAGTTTTATCGACAGGAGATATAACTGAATTTGCGCGGCAAAGATGCATCTGCGGCAGAGAAAGGTGTGTATCCGCGAGACAAAGATGTTACTGTAAAAGAGAAAGAGAGGGAGAGTTCAGGGGAATGAGTGGACGCGGGAAAAAGGGAGACACATGCAAGGCACGTTCGCGCGCTACATATGCGGGACGTGTATCTCACGGTAAAGTTTCTCGGCCTGTCTTCAATTAACTACATCTAAGTATGTTTAATATAAAATAAAAGGTCATATTTAAAAACAAAAATAATGTAATCAGACATCATCAACTAACATTAACAAAAGAAATAAAGTCTTATAGATTGCAAAACAAAGGCAATAAAGAAGAACAAAATCGTAACCCAAAAATAATAATAAGGTGAAAAACAAAAAAAAAAAACAATCACAAAAAAAGAAATCAAAATAAAAGAATAAGAAACAAAATTAGAAAACAAAAAACAAAGACAAAAAAGAAAAGTCTCAAAATTATATAAAAGACAAGAATAACATAAAAATGCAAAAGAAAATGAAAGGTCATATCTACAAACAAAATTAATGTAATCAGACATCATCAACTAACATTAACAAAAGAAATTAAGTCCTATAAATTGCAAAACAAAAGCTTAAGAAGAAGAAAACCGTAACCCCCAAAAAAAAAAAAAAAAAAAAAAATATATATATATATATATATATATATATAATAAAAAAAAAGACGATATCAAAATCAAAAATGAAAATCAAATTGAAAAACAAAAAAACAAAAATAAAATAATAAGAAATTAAAATAGAAAACAAAAAACAAAGACAAAAAAGAATGGTCTCAAAATTAAATAAAAGACAAGAATAACATAAAAGTGCAAATGAAAATAAAAGGCCATTTTAAATATATATATATATATATATATATATATATATTATCAAATATCATTATTAACAAAAGAAATAAAGCCCTATAAATTTCAAAACAAAGCAATAAAGAAGAAAAATATTGTAACCCAAAAATAATAATAATAATAATAAGATGAAAAAAAAAAAAAAACAAAAAAATGCAAAAACAAAAACAAAATATAATACATAAAAAAACAAAAATTAAAAATCAAATTATGTTAAACAAAAATCGAAAAACACAAGAATAAAAAAATAAAAAATAGAAAACAAAAAAGACAGAAAAAGAAAAGTCTCAAATTTAAATAAAACACAAGAATAACATATAGACAATCAGGAAAAAATCACAAGAAGAACATGAAGAACAAACACGTCAATTACAGAAAACCATCAAATCAAGCACAAACATCAAAAATAACAATAAGGAAAATTGTAAATAACTACAAGTACAAAACCACCATCAAATATTGGCATCGAATCATAAACAACAAAAATCATACAACGATAAGGGGCAAAAAATAATAGAATGGGAAAAGGATTTGATAAGACAACATAGTTACCAAATTTTAAAAGTTGAACCTGGTTTACCACCTCGTATGTAGCCTATGGATGTAATCTATTGATAACGATTCTCGTCCTACTTAAATACCATCTAAACATATGAAATATAAAAACTAGAATGTGGGAAAGATATTACCTTGATGATATGATGTTCTCGGCTTCTCGCTCCTTCAAATTTTCAAAGAAAACATCGACCACTTATACCGCCCCTAGACTAAATAAAAACAACAATAATAATCTCCACCTTATCTAAAGGAAACTACAACTATTACAAAATTACATTTGGAGAATAATAATAAATAATAAATAATAAATAAATAAAAATTGGCTAAATATTAAAGTTAGAAAAAAAGCCAAAAATATTAGAACGTGGAAAAAACCAGATAAGATTAACTAAATGGTGAAAAACGTATTTCTTTCACTTGATTCTTGTCTCTTATGTAGCCCGTGGATGCATTTCATTGGTAAAAATTATCGGCAAGTCTTCAATTAATAACATACAAGTATGTGTAATAAAATATAAATGGGGAAATAAAATAAAAGGACATATTTTAACCAATTGCTAAAAAAATCTATTTTAATCAGACTTGAATTAATTCATTAGTGCCAAGAAAAATACCTCGTTTGCTAGAGTAAAATTGATGCTCGTGTTGCTTCAAATTCTCCAAGAAAGCATTGATCACGTCTAATCCCATAATATTAATGCTCAACTTACATTAAGAAAATAATATCAATAGCAATCTTATGATCATAAACAGCAACACTTAAAAAAAAACAATAGTAGCTACTTCAAATAAAGTAAAAAAAAAACACACACAATTAAATAATAAACAATCTTGACAACAATAAGACTTTCAAAACAATAAGAAAGAAAAATGTCAAAATATAAATCTAAAAAAAAAAAAGGAACCTCACAAGCATTCGCAAAGCTCTCCCAAATTTGCAGTTAAAAAGTAAAAACATTCACAAATTGCAATTTAATAACAACACAATCACAAAAATTCAATTTAAAAACAAAATATAATTTAGCCAAACATTATCAACATCAGCAACAAAAGAAACTATGACCTATAAATTGCAAAAGAAAAGCAATAAAGAAGAAAAATTCATTACCCAAAATAATAATAATAACAACAAATACCAATAAAAAAACAAAAAAAAAACGAAAATCAAAAATCAAATAACGAAAGAAAAGTTCTAAAAATTAAATAAAAAACAAGAATATTATAAACACAATCAGGAAAAAACACAAGAATAACAAACACTTCAAGTAGTATAGAAACCACAAAATAAAATTCTAACATAAATAATATCAACAAAGAATGCAAGAACAAAATCACCCCTCAATATTGTAATCGAATCATAAACAACAAAAACCATATAACAAACAAAAGTAGTTGTCTAGATATTAAAAGCAAAAAATAGAATGGGAAAAAGATAAGATAACATAGTAACTAAATGTTAAAAATTGAACCTGGTTTACCGTCTCCAATGTAGCCCGTTGATGTATTTTGTTTGCAATGATTCTCGCTATGCCTTCACTAACAACAAACATGTGAAATATAAAAATAGATAAGATTAAAAAAAAAATGGTGAAGATCAAAATTTTCTACCTAACTTATATCTCTTACGTAGCTCGTGAACGCATTTCGTTGGTGTAGGAAGGTAGTCCTACGGGGTTGTATTAAGGTTTTATGAAGTAGTATGAGAGTTTTCTAGGTAGGGAGGCGTTACACGGGATCACCAAAGAGCGATAGAGAGAAAGAGCGAGAATAGGAACTAGAGGATTCCAGGGAGAGACAAGTTTTGCGGAACTTGGTGTCTAGAGAGAAAATATGTTGTATGAGATTATCAGTGTTCTTGCTACAAATGAATCCCATTGTAGGGTATCTATAGTCAACGAGAAGTAAGGTCATATGCCATGATGGACCATCCCGCAAATCTCCTTTGTAAACCCAACTAGGCCATGTGGCGAACTTCGCTATTCTAGCCTCCAATCCACTACTACTCGGCGATCCTAAATACTGGATAAAAGACTTCCCTCAACCTTGTCTAATTGTGGGAAGTAGTTAGGGGATACCATCCCCCATATCACGCAAGAAAGAGGTGCACCCGCGGGACAAAATTGTATTTGCATGAAAGATAAATGAATCTGTGCGGCAAAGATGCATCTGCAGTAGAGAAAGATTTGTATCCACGAGACAAAGATGTTGCTATGAGTGGACGCGGAAAAAAGGGAGACATATACGAGGCACGTGCGCTACATATGCGGGACGTGTATCTTACGGTAAAGTTTCTTGGCATGTCTTCAATTAACTACATCTAAGTATGTTTAATATTAAAAAAAAATGCAAAAGAAAATAAAAGGTCATATTTAAAAACAAAAATAATGTAATCAGGCATCATTAACTAACATTAACAAAAGAAATAAAGTCCTATAAATTGCAAAACAAAGGCAATAAAGAAGAACAAAATCGTAACCCAAAAATAATAATAACATGAAAAAAGAACAAAAAGAACAAAAACAAAAAACGAAATGAAAATCAAGTTGAAAAACAAAAAAACAAAAATAAAAGTAGCAAAAGTAGAAATAGAAATAGAAATGGAAAAAAAAACAAAGACGAAAAGAAAAGAAAGGTCTCAAAATAAAATAAAAGACAAGAATAACATAAAAGTGGCAAAAAAAAAGTATATTTAAAAACAAAATAATGTAATCAGATATCATCAACTAACATTAACAAAAGAAATAAAGTCCTATAAATTGCAAAACAAATGCAATACAGAAGAAAAAAATTGTAATCCAAAAATAATAATAAGATGAAAAAGAAAAACAAAAAAACAATACCAAAATAAAAAATTGAAAATCAAATTACGAAAAACAAAACAAAAATAAAAAACAAAAAAATAGAAAACAAAAATTAAAGACAGCAAACAAAAGTCCAAAAATTAAATAAAACACAAGAATAACATATAGACACAATCAGAAAAAAATTACAAGAAGAACATGAATAACAAACACGTCACTTACAGAGTAACGATCAAATCAAGCACAAACATAAAAATAACATTAAGGAAAATTGAAAATAACTACAAGTACAAAACCTCCATCTAATGTTGGCATCGAATCATAAACAACAAAAATCATATAATGATAAGGAACAAAAAATAATATAATGGGAAAGGGATTTGATAAGATAACATAGTAACCAAATTTTGAAAATCGAAGTTGGTTTACCGTCTCCTATGTATTCCATAGATGTATTCTATTGATAAAGATTCTCGTCCTACTTCAATAACATCTAACATGTGAAATATAAAAACTAGAATGTGGGAAAGATATTACCTTGATGATATTATGTTCTCGGCTTCTCATTCTTTCAAATTTTCCAAGAAAACATCGACCACTTATATACTGCCACTAGAATAAATAAAAACAACAATAATAATCTCCAACTGACCTAAAGGACACAATAACTATTACAATTACTCATTAGTGACAAGAATAGTACCTCATGTGCTAGAATTATATCAATACTCGTGCTAATTCAATTCTCCAATAAAGCACTATTTGCTTTTAATCCACAATAATAATGTTAAACGTACATTACGAAAACACATTCAATAGCAAACTTATGATCGGAAAACAGCAACACTCAAAATACAATAGTAGCAACCTCAAAATTACAGTTAAAAAACACAATTAAATAACAATCAACACGACAACAATAAGAATTTCGAAACTACATGAAAGAGCAATGTCATAATAAAAAAAAAAAAAAAAAAAAATAAACATTAGCTCTCAAATATTCAATTAAAAAAAAAGACACATTCTCAAAATTACAATTTAAAAAAAAAAATCAATTAAACCAAAACAAAACCAAATAACGAAAGCGAAACCAACTAAGAAAAACGGAAAAAAGGAAAACGAAACACAAAAAGAAAAATGTATAAAAAGCAAAAGAAACAGCAAAAGAAAACGTAAAAGCAAAAATAAAAAACAAAAGACAATACAAAAGACATGAAAACAAAAAAACAAAAACAAAACAAAACAAAACCAAAAAGACAAAAGCAAAAACAAAAATTAAACCAAAACAAAACCAAAACCAAAAACGAAAGCGAAAAACCAACTAAGAAAAACAGAAAAAACGAAAAACAAAACCAAAAAAGAAAAATGTTTATAAAAACAAACACAAAAGCAAATAATAAGCAAAAGAAAAGGCAAAAACAAAAGACAACACAAAAGAAAACAAAAGCAAAAAAGGCAAAAGACAAAAACCAAACCAAAAACGAAAACGAAAACAAAAAACAAAAATGAAAAACCAAATACGAAAAACAAAAACGTAAAACGAAAATGAAATGAAAACAAAAAACAAAAACAAAACAAGAACAAAAAACCAAAAACAAAAAATTTAATTTAAAACTAAAACTAAACCAAAAACCAATAATAATACAAAACCAAATCCAAAACAATAACAAAAACAAAAACAAAAAATTGTCAGAAAAATGCAATCAGACTATCATAAAAAAAAAAAAAACATCAGCTACAATACAACCATCTAAAACATAATAATGAACTAAAATTAGAACAAATACAACAATAAAGACAAACACTGGTCTAAAAATAAGAAAACCAAAAAAAAAAAAAAATCATAAACACAAGAAGAATAAAGAATAATAACAAGCATAGTAAGATAATACAACCGCCATTAATGCAAAAATGAACAAGCAATGTAACCAAAACTTGAAGCAAGCGTGATCATGTATGCAAAAAGCAAGGGAAAGATAATCTTTCTCATAAACAAGGTCATAGAACACAAGAAAATACTTGTGTGTTTGTATAGAAGAGAGCATATCATCTAATCTTACGAAATGTGTTTGCTGCTAATAAACCAATTCAGGTAGAAGTTTAAGTTGGCGGAGGTCAGTCAAGTGTGGTTGTTCACGTCGGCTGGGCTGGTTGTATATTCTTTTCAGTCTTACTGACTTTTTATGATAGCCGTGATGTCGTATGTTTGGCTAGTGCTACATATTCTTTCCAACCTACTTCTCTATGCTTTCCACCTACGGCCAACCATAGTTAATAAAACTCTTTTTTACCATTTATGTTTAATAAATGTCCTGTAATGATGATACTCTAATAATCATTATTCATGATGACGTCTTAAGAAAGGTTCTTCCTAATGGGATCGGAGTTAGAAAGAATGATAAATAGGTTCGGAATATTTCCAACAGAAGTATACTTGAACCAGAAAGCTTAGGATAATAATGAGCGTACCTTTAAAATTGTTTCTTACAAACCAATTTGTGGTTTGATTATTACCGTAGCAATGCTGTGCAATAGTTCTTTCACTCAGAACTCTGGCAACTTCTTGGTGAACAACTGCATTGCCATTCAGTGCAAGGTGTGACCCGTCGCTGCGAGGTGCAACCCGTCGCTGCAAAGAAGGAAAATACTGTTGTTACTATAAAAAAATACTATTCACTTGTTCCATATAAAATAAGCAAAGAAACACATATAAATCTTAGTCACCATTAGCCGAGTTAAAAGGGTAATCAACCTAAGGAACTTTTTCTGCCAACCATCAGCTTCCTGCATCTTGGACCATATATTGATGAAAGGGAGGCCTAGTTCTTCAGCTAACTCAATGCACTGCTTTTGCATAAATTCCGGCCACTTCATTGGTCCTCTTGGTCTTGGGGACTTCCATTGCTTTATCACCATGTCGAAATCTGTTCGATAGAGCTATAAGCTTTTTACCATAGCAGACAAGACCAAATATTCAACATCCCTCCTTACTAATTGGTGTCCTTTGATTAAGCATGATTGAATAGTAGTCATCATGTGTGCAAGAAAAGTTAATTCATTAATAGCTTCATGGCAGATAAAATATTTCAATAAGAGATTTGTCAAATATTTCAAATCTTAAGTGCCTGAAACTTGTCTATAAGCGTTTGAAAAGTCACAACCATGAGAATTAAGGGGAGAAGCATCAGTTTCTGAATAAATAAATAAATGAACTATTGCACCGCATATGCTCCATCTTGTTCAAATATAACAAGATAGCTATCAGTTCAAGAATCAACTCAAGGTTTATGCGTTACGCAACCCAACCTAGCATCAGATTCATATTCTAGAATGCGACTTGTGCATGCAAAGGTCGGTCCTAGACAAATTATTATCTCCTTACATTTTGTGTATGATTTCAGGGATGTCACCAACTCAGTCGTGTCTATATCAGATTATGTGGAGAAAATGATATCTTACGAATGCAGCAAGCATTTATCCAGCCGGTTTCCTTTGGAGAATGGTTTTTGTGGAGGATCTGCCGAGGGAATTTGTGATAATCTTGATAGGTCAACGTATAGTATCTTTATTTGCTATAAGTTCATAATTTTAAACCTCAAAAACACATTTTATTAGATATTTAATTAACCCATACTACACCTAAAGGGAAACTAGTGACCATGACAACTCAAAACAACCAAATTATCTAGGAACACCATAATTACATTAAGAATCGATGGTTCCGGCAAAGGTCATTGAATAGGCTGATCATCGACAAAAGGCTCAAACTCAACTGCTATTTCAATCCCATGATGAGCAACAGCGGCAGTTTAAACATTGGCAACATCCGCAGCCTCTGTATCAGTGGCCATCGCTTCCCTCTGATCCTTCATGTTGTGATAGCAAATACATTAATAAATGGTCCCTCCAGTCAACTTAAGCAGTTCTTGTAAACATCAATAATTTCTTCTTGTAAATGTCAACAATTTGACGGGTATATTCAGCCCTCGTAAATAGCCAATGCAACAAGATCGTTTCTGGTATTGACTTTTTTTGTTTCATACATGGAGGATCAGGTTGGAACATTACACTCTCTCCATCCCGAGATGAGAATGTCCAAAAAAGATATTCAAATTTGCTCTTGATCAAGAGTAAATTTGAAGATTTTCTGTACATTCATTTGGGACGGAGGTTGTAGTACTTCTGCTCATAATATCTGAAACCAGATTATTTGAAAGAAACATTTGAAAATAGATCATCGGCCTCTTTCAAGCCTAAGGAGTGAGGGTAGGACTACTACATTTTGGTGTGAAAACATAACCCTAAATGATGTATGAAGTTCAAATTATATAAATAAACTACAAGTAAGGTGAATTTTCCATCTGGGCAACTAGATATTAAATAACAAGCGACCAATATTCAGCCAAAAAGCAAAAGGCGATAATGGGCGATGCTGCCAGGGCAAACCCAAAATTTGGTTTGCACACACAGAGAGAAATACATCGATATTAATTTAACCTAAATTTATTGCTCAAAGTACCTTCATATTAATAACAAAAAAGTGGGAAGATCATTTTGAGACAGAGGGAGCATTATGCATATATTTAAATTAGTATAAACCTCGACTCATACTTAGAATTTCCATGGATAAACACATTATTAGATTTGGGTGCAGATTACGAGCATAATTCAAAACATTACAGTAGAGCAACAAACAATGATAAGGGAAGCTAGAAAGAGGATTTAGAAAGATCATCAGGGCAAGTGTCACTCATAGATGCACCTCACCCACCCACCCACAAGCATGGATAAGAGTGAAGGAATAAGAGTCAAATCTCGACAAAGATCTTAAAGCGCATCAGTCAAACTTCGAAGTGATCATACATATATCAACTCTGATTTATTAGATTACATCAAAACTATGGTCATCCAGTCGACTTACATAATTCAGGTGGTGTAATAACTTCTAAGACTTGCCAAAAATGATGGTCAATTTTTTCAATTTTCAGTACATCATGCCACTAAAACCATCAAATAAATTCATATAACTCAGAAACTAGGCCCATATATGAGAACAACTAAATTACAGCAATCTGTTGAGCAAGAGATTCAGATTTCAGAAGATAGAAATATCATCTTTTAGCATCTTCTAAGAACATACAAACCAATGCAAAGCTGAGAAACAATGGACCACAAAGACAAAAGAATCAAGCTTGACAATTCACAAGGCTAATTCCCACAATTTACACCTCCTGAAAAACTAATCAGAGATCAAGGGATTGGCTAGTGAAAAAGTCAAACTTAACATGAAATCAAAGAAAAAAAAAAGAATCCATCACTAGCTACATCAAAACCAATAGAACAGGAGCCAATCAAATTACCCAACAAGCAAACATGCGAATTTATATATGGAAATAATACCAATGCTATTATACATACCAATCCTATTATACGGATAAATGAGACGAAAGATATACTCTGTATTGATTATGGAGAGAGAGAAAGACCTGGAATAGATTGAAAAGGGCGAGCGTATCGGCTGAGAGCGCGGAATGGTTCCGGCCGCCAGACGTCATTTCCGGAGCATAAACGTGAACGCAAAGACGGACCTTCAACGTGACCAACTCCTACTCCACCACTACTCCTACTAACTTGACCGAAAGACAGAGTTTTGTGATGGGCGATTTAGGGTTCTTGCGTCGAAAAATTTAGGGGGGGGGGGGTTGAGAAGAATTTGAATTTGGAACTCAGGAGAGGATTCGTCGCCCAATTTCGACCGTTGCAGATCGAAATTGACCCTCTATTCAAAGATGATTCACGATCAATTTTGACCGTTGCAGCTCAACTCTTCGTCTGTTCATGCGTACAACATTTATGTGTGTTGTGGAAGAATTCAAAATTTGAAACGATTGTGAGCATTATCGTTCGCCCAATTTTCGACCGTTGGAAAAGAATAGACAGAGAATTCAAAGTTGATTCACGATCAACTTTCGTGTTTCTATCACCGTTCTTTTCCTCTTTGCCTTCAACTGAAAAAACTATGAACAGACGATGTTGTGTTATCTCATCAGTGTATAAATGAGTGGGATATATACACCCATAATTTAAGTATGTTAGAGGAAGAAGAGTGAGTATGATAAGTGGGGCTTACATTTTTTACAATTTTAAGAAAATATAAAGCTTTTAACGGGACACCTATTTGGGTAAAAGATGAAGCTTCAAATGGGATGGAGTGAGTATATTATAATAAAGGATTAATTGCAATTTAGACCCTGAAGTATGTTACCACCCTTCCAATAGAGCCCTGCCTGTTTTTTTCGCCAGATCAGACCTTGGTGTAATTTATTGTCGCCAGTTAGGACCTTTTTGACGGAATTCGTTAAAAACTCAGTTAAAAAGCATGTACCAAGCACGTGACTAACGGAATTGGGTAGTTTGAATTGCGATTAAGTTTGAAGGGGTTATAAATGACATCTTCAAAAAAGGTCAAAATATGTTTAGCCCCCCAAAGTATCCACCCATTCCCACTTTGGTACCCAAACCCAATTTTATCCCAAAGTGACCCTCTAATTTGCCATTTCTCCCAGTTTGACCTATGACCCCCCTTGACCCCTAACGGCATTAGAAAATTAATGAGAAATGGTCATGTGCATGTCATGTGAGGGTTCTTTTTATCATTTTTCCTGAAAATAGAAGGGTATAAAGGTCCATTTATACCCTTTCTCCACCACCACCATTATCAACCTTCGTTCACCGCCACCACCACCACCAATTTTCCATAATCCGGTGACCACCGCCGCCATTTTTCCAGAATCCGACCACCACCACTAACAATTCTCTCAAATTCACAGTCAACAATGGCGCCATCTCCGCCGCCGCCGCGCTTACCCTTCTTCTTTCTTATTCTTACTTTCACTCTCTCCTCCTCCTTTTTCCTCCAGATCTGTTCCGCCGCCGAGCCTGACATCTCTACACTCACATTCCCTAACCCCAACCTCCGTCGTGCCTACATTGCTCTACAAGCGTGGAAATCTGCCATATTTTCCGATCCGTTCAACTTCACTGCCGACTGGACCGGCCCTAATGTCTGCTCCTACGGCGGTGTCTTCTGCACCTCCTCTGTCTCGAACTCCTCACTCACTGTCGTCTCCAGCATTGACCTTAATCATGCCGACATTGCCGGTTATCTTCCCCCGGAGCTTGGCTACCTCACTGACCTTGCTCTATTTCAGATGGGAATTCCGGCAAATTTAGGGAATTCGCCGGTCTCCGTAGTGGTTTTTGGCTAACAACCGCCACCACCAATGTCAATTTGTAAGATGTAGAAGGAATTTTGAAATGGGCGGTGGTTGCTGTCGGAAATGGGTGATGGTGGTTGCCGGATTCTGGGAGAAATGGTGGTAGTGATGGTGGTGGTGGTTATTGACTGGTGGGGTTGGGTGGAGAAAGCAATTGCCACCATAATAACAAATTGACATTTTTGTCCTTCTCTTTTCAAAGAAAATGTCCAAAATACCCCTCACATGACATGCACATGACCATTTCTCGTTAATTTTCTAACGCCGTTAGGGGTCAAGGGGGGTCATAGGTCAAACTGGGAGAAATGACAAATTAGAGGGTCACTTTGGGACAAAATTGGGTTTGGCTACCAAAGTGGGAATGGGTGGATATTTTGGGGGGCTAAACATATTTTGGCCTTCAAAAAACAAGGGATGGAAAAGAAAAGAAAAACTATATCCCACCTTCTTCCTCCTCCGTCACACACACACACACACTCTCTCTCCTCTCTCTCTCTCTCCGTCTCGCAACTTTCAACAAGCTCTCCGATTCCGATTTAGTAGCCGTTCCGTCGGAATTCGAAGAGCTTAACGGAAAATTCCCCTCGAGTTCCGGCGTGTACGCCGTTTATGACAAAGATGGTGAGCTTCAGTTCGTGGGTTTATCAAGAAATATTGCGGCTAGTGTCCTTTCCCACCAGAAATCGATACCAGAGCTTTGCTCTGCCGTTAAGGTATCATATTCGTGGATTCTGTATTCTTTTCTCCAAATCTATATATATACATATATATTAAAGTTGGCCAAAAGAGCTATGGTATTGACATGTGGACAAACAATGGAGAAAGCTTGCATTTGGAGAAGCCACATCAACAACATACTAATAAATAAGTGACTTTTCATTTTCTTTTCATTAGCTAATACTATTAGCTAATAATAATAGTTACTAAAAAGGGTAACTATAATAGTTAACTATTATAGTAACTATTACTATTATTAGTAATAGTTAACTATAATAGTTAACCATTATAGTTAACTATTACTCTTATTAGTAATAGTTACTATTATAGTTAACTATATTAGTTAACTATTACTATTAATAGTATTAGTTAACAATATTAGTTACAATACAAGTTAAATATTACTATTAATAGTATTATCTAACTATAATAGTTACTATTATAGTTAACTATATTAGTTAAATATTACTACTAATAGTATTAGTTACTACTATATTAGTTAACTATTACTATTAATAGTATTAGTTAACTATAATAGTTACTATATAGCTAATTATTATTATTAATAGTATTAGTTAATCATAATAGTTACTTTATAAGTTATTTTTTACTATTAATAGTATTGGTTAACTATAATAGGCTACATACATTAACTATTATTATTATTAGTATTAGTTGATTATAATAGTTATTATATAAGTTAGATTATTAATTTTTAATATTAATTAATCATAATAGTTACTATATCAATTAACTATTACAATTAATAATATTATTTTATTATTATAATTATATTAATAATTATTATTATATAGACTAATCATTGCTATTAATATATATATTAACTATTACTATCAATGGTATTAATTAATTATAATAGTTATTATAATAATAGTAATCATATAGATTAATTTTTATTATTAATAGTATTAGTTAAAATGATGATTACTATATCAGTTAACTATAGTTAAAAGACATAGTATTGGTTTCCGTGCAGAGCACGGGTTACCCGCTAGTTCAAGGAATTTAACCCCAATTGTTTATTCACCTTGATTTCTGGTACTCCATTTGTTGCAATTGTGTTGAATTTGGTAGAATTTCAGTGCCAAAATCTTGATTTTTTTAATTTTGATTTTTGATTTCTGGTTTGCTTGTGTGTATAATCTGTGTGTGTTCATGTAGCGGTGTTTGGGCGGTGTTTTGCATGGCTCTAGGTGGTGGCGGTACAGTGGTGGCGGTGCGGTGGTGTGGTGGCCGGTGGTAGTAATGGTGGAGAGAATGGTGAAGATAATTTTGTTGAAATGTAAAATTTGTATTTTGAATTTCATTAACAAATTTGACTGTACTCAAATTTTATATTTGGACAGTTTTTACGTAAATGATTAGTGCTTAATCATAAATGTTAAATCTCTTAATTCAATTTCATTTTCACTTTTCGTAATATAATACTATTATTCCTCAATCCCCGTGTCAGGAGAGAAAATCCTAATTCGGATGGCACAGAGGGAGTAATGCTTATACGTACTGGTCTATCAAACGAGCCAAAAAAAAAAAAAAATAAGTTAATAGCCAAATAAAAATTATTTTGGGAAGGAGAGAGTAATTAAGAAGTAATAAAAAAGAAAATAAAATAGTTAATTTTTCATTTTTTCTTGAAAGAAAATGATTATTTATATAAGATAAAATATATAAATAGTGAATGCTCGAAAAGAAAATTTATTGGTTTAACAAAATCAATAAATAGTTTTTTAAAACAAAAAATTCAAAATTTGGTAAATTTAAAAAATTGATGAATGTAATGATAATAAAATTATATTGTATGGCTTTATTTAATATTTTGATAATTGTTTTTTGCTCAAATAAAAATTTTTGTTAATTGTTTTTATTTCAGCCCTGTTAAGTTTGGAATTTTCATTAAGCCTCTTAAATGAAATATAAACTTCAAACTACCCAACTCCGTTAGTCACGTGCTTGGCACATGCTTTTTAACTGAGTTTTTAACGAATTCCGGCAAAAAGGCCCTAACTGGCGAAAATGAATTACCCCAAGGTCTGATCTGGCGAAAAAAGACAGTCAGGGCTCGATTGGAAGGGTGGTAACATACTTCAGGGTCTAAATTACAATTAACCCTATAATAAAAGACAATAATTCATATTATAAAAGGGTTAATGACAATTTAGGGCCTGAACTCAAGGGGGCGTCTAAAAGGGGCCTCGACTTTTTTTTCCGCTAAATCAGGGCTCAAAATCAATTTTTTTTGGCAATTAGGGGCTTTCTGACGGTTTTCGTCAAAAACCACCGTTAAGTGGACATATGCGCTGCACGTGACTTTTCACTGAGGGCAAATTAGGCAATCCCGTTTGGGTTAATGACAATTTAGGGCCTGAACTCAAGGGGGGTCTAAAAGGGGCCTCGACTTATTTTCCCGCTAAATCAGGACACAAAATCAATTTTTTTTTTTTTGGCAATTAGGGGCTTTCTGACGGTTTCTGTCAAAAACCACCGTTAAGTGGATATGTGCGCTGCACATAACTTTTCACTAAGGGCAAATTGGGCAAACCAAATTATTTGAATGGTACTCAAACTACTCAATTCTCACATGACTTTATTTCGTCTTCATCTTGTGGTGTAGACATGCTCAAACGGTTCCAGTTTCAGTTCCGGGGGAGGCACTCGAGCTTGACCTTTTCTCGTGGCCGTGGGTTGTGTATCATGCACGTCACCTTCTACTTCATTTTGTTGTTGTTGTACGTTGAATGCCATCACTTCTTCGTTTCCTTTATGTCTTCCCATATTTTCACCACTAAGACCCCCATCATAAGAGGGATAGTAGGCATTATCATCTTGCATCGGTGGTGGTGTTGGTGGGTGAGATGAAGTTGATTTTGTGCTCTTTCCTCTTCTAATAATGGCTAGGAGGTTAGAAAAAGGCGCTGGAACTCTGGGAGGCTTGAAATTGAGGTAAGTGACCACTGGAACCGTTCGGTTCCACAATTCTGGTTCCCGGTTTCATAACCAGCGGTTCCACAGTTCTAATATCCTTGGACCCGTATTCGAACTTGCTCTGTACGGTTCCCGGTTCGGTTCCCGGTTCCGATGGTTCCCAGGTATAGCCGGTTCTCGGTTCTGGTTCTCAGTTTTTTTAAGGCGTGTCTATATTGCGGAGCATATTAGTTTCATATCAGAAGAAATGAGAAGATATTTATTTTTAACAGAAAATGCTACAAAAATATTAGGTATATGTTCAATTACAAGTGCCTAAAATTCAATCGCTCTTTAACTAAATCCGAAAGATAAAGCCAAAACTAGTTAATTAATCTGCGAATGAGTGTGACAAATTCTACATGTAAAATAAAGCACCAAAAATACAATTACATAAATTCCATAATAATTAGGAAAATGAATTAGCTTTCGTCACATATATTCCCTAACTCGACTTATTTACCTTATAGCGTGGGTTTAAACGGGATTGCCCAATTTTCTCTCAGTGAAAAGTCACGTGCAGCGCACATGTCCACTTAACGGTGTTTTTGACAGAAACCGTCGGAAAGCCCCTAATTGCCAAAAAAAATTGATTTTGAATCCTGATTTAGCGGGAAAAAACGTCGAGGCCCCTTTTAAACGCCCCCCTTGAGTCCAGGCCCTAAATTGTCATTAACCCAAACTGGATTGCCCAATTTGCCCTCAGTGAAAAGTCACGTGCAACGCACATGTCCACTTAACGGTGATTTTTTACGGAAACCGTCAGAAAGCCCCTAATTGCCAAAAAAAAATGATTTTGAGCCCTGATTTAGCGGGGGGGGGGGGGGGGGGGAATTGAGACCCCTTTTAGACGCCCCCCCCCCCCTTTGAGTTCAGACCCTAAATTGTCATTAACCCATTATAAAATTATTTTTCATTTTCTTTTCGCAAACTTTATAGACTAGGTTTTAGAAAGAACGTGTTTTTTTAGCGACTAGTGTTACTCCGGTGTGATGCACGGGTTGTTACTTATAATCAATTTGTATAAATTTAGATGAGTTGAATAAGAATGACACATTATAATTGTGAAAAATTTCATTAAAAACAATATTGTCTATGATAACATTAGTTTGGCCAGAAAATGTATCATTGCTTATCAATATCTTAAGGTTAGCTGCATCTCTAACGCGAGATAGGGCAACTTATAGTTGACCATGACAAAACACAATTTTTTTCAATAAAAGATCAACACTAATATCACCCTATGTTCATTAATTGCAGTAACAAAATCTAAAGTTCAAAACTGTCCTTTCCATAAAATACGAAACATCTTTTCGACCTCTTAAACAAAAAGAACATACTCACAATAAGTAAAAATATTTCTAAAACTATAAATGTATTTTTTAATATATTTTTAAAATAAAAAATTAAAACAATTAAAAACCTGACTATCTAATCTATAAACGTGCAGTAATATTGGGGAAAAATCAATATCATAAAATAACAAAAAATGGCACCAAAAATCCTAAAACAAAGTCTTTGTATGTTCGACAACCGTAAAACTGAGTGAACCCTAATTATGAAAAAAAAAAAATCAAAAACTGATAAAAATTTAGAAGCCTGTTTGAAGCCCGAAACAATGTTTTTTGGGCCTTTTAAACACTGCATCAAAGGGTTACGCACTATGACTTTTCTTCCTCTCGCTCTGACATTTGATTTGATATGCGGTGCGTTTCGTGGTTGATCCGGAGTAAAAATTATGACCGTTTCCTCGCACGTGCTTAAATGACTCAAAAAACTTCAACGCCTTCCGTCCGCTTCAATTAGTAATTTTTCACTATATATTGATCATAATCCATTTTTTTTCACTACATAGAAAAATTAAAAGTATCACAATGTGGGTCTCATTCTAAAAATGGTAAACTATCTTGTTTTTATATTATTATAGATTATAGATTATAGATTATAGATTAGGATAAACAAACTTTTTAAAAAGGGCCAAACTACGTTTACCCCCAAAGTATCCATAAATTCCCACTTTGCACTCTCTTTTGAAAAATCAGTCTGTTTGGTACCCAAACTTTCAAATCGTCTCACTTTGGACCCTAGCACTAACTAATGTTAGAAAAATTAACAGAATGTTAGAAAGTTAAGAGAACAATAAAAAAGTTAACCTATTAGGTCATGCGCATGTCAAGTTAGGGCAATTTTAGTCATTCTCATTTTAACTTTTAATTTTCTTTCGCTTTTATTTTCACACTATTATCAAAAATATATAAAATTATTATATCCATTTATTTATGTAATAAATGTACACAAGAACAAAAATCCGAGCATCTTTTATGTTGCGCCCGCGGATAACCAGGGCACCGGAGCGTGCACGACGGAGCAGTTGTGGAGCGGAAAGCCGGAGAAAATGTGCACAAGAACACGCCAGGGCCAACCCACACAAGCCACATGGCCATGCATGGTTTTCCATGGTGGAAAAATGAGGGAGTGCCACGTGTCCCCTTGCACGGCCATGCGCCTTGCCATGCACGGCCGTGCACCCCCATTTCCAATTTTTTTTTCCTTTTTTCTCTCTTGTTTTCAAACTCCATCATTGCACCTCAAATCAAGCCTCATCAACCACGGGCGGCTACTACCCCTATAGGAGGGGAAAAATGATCCAAAATGACCTCCCTCCTCCCTCCATATACTTCCCTAATCATCCAAGCAAAGAGAGAGATCCTAGCATTTCTAAAGTTGATCAATCTCTACTTCATTTCTCTCATCCAAGAGCACCACCATTACACCACCACTACTCTACCACTCCACCACCGCTACCTTACCACGAATCCACCACTAAAACACCATCAAACTACTCTCAAAACAACCTTACAAACACTCAAACTCAAGCAAACTCACAAACACTCCTTACACTCTTCAATCCATCTTCAAAATCTCAACAACAATCAAAGAAGCCTTCCCTTGGAAACAAATGAGGCACATCCATACCCTCTTGAGCTACGTAATCTCTTATTTGTAATCCTGAAATCTCTCAAATGTAGGTGATTTAAGCGTTTGTATAAGGGCATGATTGGTAACCCAATTAAGCTATTAATTTGGAACACTTTAAGAGATTAAAAAATTAAGCTTGTTTGGGAAGAAAAATTGCAATTACTTAAATTGTTAAGATTATCTTAAAATAAGCTATTAATTTTAAGCTATTATGGCAAGTCTTAACAAGGTAAGAGGAGGTAAGATAAAGAAAGGAAATGAGTTCAAACCCACTCATCAATATTTTTATCTGTTTATCTAATGTTACTTTCTTTTGTTAAAATATTTTATTTTTTCATACAGATTAAATATGATAAAATTAAAATGAAATTATTTTTATATTATAAATTTTGATAATATTTTAATTGAGTAACATAATATCAAAAAAAATTGTCAAAGTTTAGTAAAATTGATCAAACTAGTGAAGATGAACATCATTAACATGGGACAAATGAAAGTACCAATAAAAAACTGTTCAAATATTATTATTATCTGTCTAAATAAAAGATAATTTGACAAATAATATTTTTGAATTATAATTATTTATTTTAAGAAATATGACTATTTTTGTTTGTGGATAAAAAAAAAGAATAATCAAGTGAAAGAGATGAGACTAATTTTTGAGTGTTTATTTACAATTTTGATTAGATTTAGATGTATGTAGTTTTTCAGTACCAAACAAATTGAAGTCTTACAAATTTCAGCAACTTAATTATTTCAGCTATCCAAGCAAAGAGAGAGATCCTAGCATTTCTAAAGTTGATCAATCTCTACTTCATTTCTCTCATCCAAGAGCACCACCATTACACCACCACTACTCTACCACTCCACCACCGCTACCTTACCACGAATCCACCACTAAAACACCATCAAACTACTCTCAAAACAACCTTACAAACACTCAAACTCAAGCAAACTCACAAACACTCCTTACACTCTTCAATCCATCTTCAAAATCTCAACAACAATCAAAGAAGCCTTCCCTTGGAAACAAATGAGGCACATCCATACCCTCTTGAGCTACGTAATCTCTTATTTGTAATCCTGAAATCTCTCAAATGTAGGTGATTTAAGCGTTTGTATAAGGGCATGATTGGTAACCCAATTAAGCTATTAATTTAGAACACTTTAAGAGATTAAAAAATTAAGCTTGTTTGGGAAGAAAAATTGCAATTACTTAAATTGTTAAGATTATCTTAAAATAAGCTATTAATTTTAAGCTATTATGGCAAGTCTTAACAAGGTAAGAGGAGGTAAGATAAAGAAAGGAAATGGGTTCAAACCCACTCATCAATATTTTTATCTGTTTATCTAATGTTACTTTCTTTTGTTAAAATATTTTATTTTTTCATACAGATTAAATATGATAAAATTAAAATGAAATTATTTTTATATTATAAATTTTGATAATATTTTAATTGAGTAACATAATATCAAAAAAAATTGTCAAAGTTTAGTAAAATTGATCAAACTAGTGAAGATGAACATCATTAATATGGGACAAATGAAAGTACCAATAAAAAACTGTTCAAATATTATTATTATCTGTCTAAATAAAAGATAATTTGACAAATAATATTTTTGAATTATAATTATTTATTTTATGAAATATGACTATTTTTGTTTGTGGATAAAAAAAAAGAATAATCAAGTGAAAGAGATGAGACTAATTTTTGAGTGTTTATTTACAATTTTGATTAGATTCAGATGTATGTAGTTTTTCAGTACCAAACAAATTGAAGTCTTACAAATTTCAGCAACTTAATTATTTCTGTCACGACCCGAAATTTAGGCTCTATTTTATTAGTAATTAAATGATTTTTATTTAATTATTTGCTTATTTATTTACTTAAATTATTATTTATTTAAATATTTATGTGTGCAATTTATGTGTTATAGTATTTATGCCTAGCATTTTATTTGGGTCATTTGTGCTAGTGTAGAAGTGTTGGGTCTTAATTGTTAGTTGGGAGTGTAGTATTTGTGTGTAGTGTGAGAGAGGGGGCCTAAGTGTAAATGTTTGAATTATTTTCCCCTACTCCCCTCTCCTCCCTCACCTTCTCCCTCACTCCCACCATTCTCTCCAGCAAACTCTCTCTCTCTCTCATTGTGGTAAGCATTTTCTTTCTTTTTCTTCTCTCTTCATTTTCTTCTTCTTCCTCTCTTTATCATTCATTTCTTAAAACTTGAACATTGTTTAGATCGTCGATAGGATCGCGTAGAGCCAAAAATATTTGAAATCCATCAACTTTGAGAAATCCGGGTAAGTTGCTTTTCCCCCTATTTTATGCTAGAAATGCTACTCCATGTTTATTTGATGTTATGAATGCTATTTATTGCATCTTGAGTTGATTTGGGAGTGATTGGCATTTTGTTCATTTTTGTAAAATTGTGGTATTTGAATCACCCTTGAGTGAGGTCCCTAGGTGATGTTGTTGGAGTTCTTTTGGCTCAAAATGGTGTAGATACCTTAGTTCCCATCTTGGTGGTGTTAGAAATGGTAAAGATTTGGTTTGTATTGGATTTGGGGTTGTTAATGGAGGATACCCAGAATTTTGGCCGGAAATTGCCTCTCCGGGCAAGGAGGCGCGCGCACCCTCCCATAGGAGGCGCGCGCACCCCTAGGCCCTTCTTGAACATCAAAGCTTCTGCCTCTTGGAGGCGCGCGCACCCTCCCATAGGAGGCGCGCGCATCCTCTCCTCCTCCAAAATTTGATTTCCCTTCTGATCTAGGAGGCGCGCGCATCCTCCCACAAGAGGCGCGCGCACCCCATCCTCTGTTATGACATTTGTTTCCATTTTTTGTCCAATCTTTCGAGGGCTATATTGTGTTCACCCGGACTCCGTTTTAGGCGTATAAATTACCGTTTTAAAGCTCTCCTTAAGCTCTTCGATATGAGTAAGTAAATTTGGTAGAGTGCTCGAATTAATTGGATCCTTTGTGGTCAAATGTGATATGGGAATTGTGTTATCATTGTTAAGATTGTTGGAACACTTTAATTGTGTGTTGTTGGTTCATTTCACTTTCTTGGTGACTTCTTGGTATGGTTCCCTACTTTGGAACCTTAAGTTGTTTAATTAAGCTAGTATTTATTACTTAGCCTTTATATGAAAGCCCAGCTGGTATTTTGTGTGTGTTTGGGCGATGCGAAACATTATGATGGCACGGCCAAGTCCATTGTGATGTTGACCATTGTTTTGCCCCATTATTACCCTCCTCCAGATTGGCCTTGGATGTGAGAAGAGCTAGCTCCTTTGTGTGCATTTTAGCTTTACTTGGAGCATGACTTTGTGGCATGTCTCCCGTCCCTTGTGACATTTCATTGGTTATTGGTTCCGGTACCGGGGTTTTCTCTTCGGCTTTCATGCTATTATGAAGATGATGATTTGTTGATTATTGAAGCTGCGCAGCGATCCTTTATTTGGATGTTCCGGTTTGGAAAACCTTGGCTATATCCTTTGTTAGGTGTTTATTTCCGCTGCTATCTGTTATGTGATAGATGCTATGTGCTATGTGATATTTATTATCGTTTATTGATTATTGCATCTTAGCATGTCATGTAGTTGCATTAGTAACTTATTGAGATTTATCTCACCCCCTTTTCTTTTATCTTTGTTTTTCCTTAACCCCCCCCAGGTGCTAAGGATTAGTCTCGCTGATCACGAGAAAGAGGACGTCGAGTGTGGATCCGTTCTTTTGGGGAAGGTTGATATAGGTTGGTTTCCATTATGTAAATGTGTAACCATTTTGGGGTAGTTGTACCAAACAATGACGTCTTTAAGAATTGTGTATTTGTATTTTGTTGGGCATAAACTTATGGAAGTTTAAGATAGTTGTATTTGGTTTTTTTTTATCAAACTTTGATTTGTAAAACTTTGGATCATTACCCTTTGGTATCAAATGAAATTTTAACTCCGATATTTCTTAGTTTCGGTCTTAGAGTAGACGTCCAGATCGCGGTCTCGGGCCCGCGGGGTCCGGGGTCGCGACAATTTCAGCTATCCAAGCAAAGAGAGAGATCCTAGCATTTCTAAAGTTGATCAATCTCTACTTCATTTCTCTCATCCAAGAGCACCACCATTACACCACCACTACTCTACCACTCCACCACCGCTACCTTACCACGAATCCACCACTAAAACACCATCAAACTACTCTCAAAACAACCTTACAAACACTCAAACTCAAGCAAACTCACAAACACTCCTTACACTCTTCAATCCATCTTCAAAATCTCAACAACAATCAAAGAAGCCTTCCCTTGGAAACAAATGAGGCACATCCATACCCTCTTGAGCTACGTAATCTCTTATTTGTAATCCTGAAATCTCTCAAATGTAGGTGATTTAAGCGTTTGTATAAGGGCATGATTGGTAACCCAATTAAGCTATTAATTTGGAACACTTTAAGAGATTAAAAAATTAAGCTTGTTTGGGAAGAAAAATTGCAATTACTTAAATTGTTAAGATTATCTTAAAATAAGCTATTAATTTTAAGCTATTATGGCAAGTCTTAACAAGGTAAGAGGAGGTAAGATAAAGAAAGGAAATGAGTTCAAACCCACTCATCAATATTTTTATCTGTTTATCTAATGTTACTTTCTTTTGTTAAAATATTTTATTTTTTCATACAGATTAAATATGATAAAATTAAAATGAAATTATTTTTATATTATAAATTTTGATAATATTTTAATTGAGTAACATAATATCAAAAAAAATTGTCAAAGTTTAGTAAAATTGATCAAACTAGTGAAGATGAACATCATTAACATGGGACAAATGAAAGTACCAATAAAAAACTGTTCAAATATTATTATTATCTGTCTAAATAAAAGATAATTTGACAAATAATATTTTTGAATTATAATTATTTATTTTAAGAAATATGACTATTTTTGTTTGTGGATAAAAAAAAAGAATAATCAAGTGAAAGAGATGAGACTAATTTTTGAGTGTTTATTTACAATTTTGATTAGATTCAGATGTATGTAGTTTTTCAGTACCAAACAAATTGAAGTCTTACAAATTTCAGCAACTTAATTATTTCAGCTATCCAAGCAAAGAGAGAGATCCTAGCATTTCTAAAGTTGATCAATCTCTACTTCATTTCTCTCATCCAAGAGCACCACCATTACACCACCACTACTCTACCACTCCACCACCGCTACCTTACCACGAATCCACCACTAAAACACCATCAAACTACTCTCAAAACAACCTTACAAACACTCAAACTCAAGCAAACTCACAAACACTCCTTACACTCTTCAATCCATCTTCAAAATCTCAACAACAATCAAAGAAGCCTTCCCTTGGAAACAAATGAGGCACATCCATACCCTCTTGAGCTACGTAATCTCTTATTTGTAATCCTGAAATCTCTCAAATGTAGGTGATTTAAGCGTTTGTATAAGGGCATGATTGGTAACCCAATTAAGCTATTAATTTAGAACACTTTAAGAGATTAAAAAATTAAGCTTGTTTGGGAAGAAAAATTGCAATTACTTAAATTGTTAAGATTATCTTAAAATAAGCTATTAATTTTAAGCTATTATGGCAAGTCTTAACAAGGTAAGAGGAGGTAAGATAAAGAAAGGAAATGGGTTCAAACCCACTCATCAATATTTTTATCTGTTTATCTAATGTTACTTTCTTTTGTTAAAATATTTTATTTTTTCATACAGATTAAATATGATAAAATTAAAATGAAATTATTTTTATATTATAAATTTTGATAATATTTTAATTGAGTAACATAATATCAAAAAAAATTGTCAAAGTTTAGTAAAATTGATCAAACTAGTGAAGATGAACATCATTAATATGGGACAAATGAAAGTACCAATAAAAAACTGTTCAAATATTATTATTATCTGTCTAAATAAAAGATAATTTGACAAATAATATTTTTGAATTATAATTATTTATTTTATGAAATATGACTATTTTTGTTTGTGGATAAAAAAAAAGAATAATCAAGTGAAAGAGATGAGACTAATTTTTGAGTGTTTATTTACAATTTTGATTAGATTCAGATGTATGTAGTTTTTCAGTACCAAACAAATTGAAGTCTTACAAATTTCAGCAACTTAATTATTTCTGTCACGACCCGAAATTTAGGCTCTATTTTATTAGTAATTAAATGATTTTTATTTAATTATTTGCTTATTTATTTACTTAAATTATTATTTATTTAAATATTTATGTGTGCAATTTATGTGTTATAGTATTTATGCCTAGCATTTTATTTGGGTCATTTGTGCTAGTGTAGAAGTGTTGGGTCTTAATTGTTAGTTGGGAGTGTAGTATTTGTGTGTAGTGTGAGAGAGGGGGCCTAAGTGTAAATGTTTGAATTATTTTCCCCTACTCCCCTCTCCTCCCTCACCTTCTCCCTCACTCCCACCATTCTCTCCAGCAAACTCTCTCTCTCTCTCATTGTGGTAAGCATTTTCTTTCTTTTTCTTCTCTCTTCATTTTCTTCTTCTTCCTCTCTTTATCATTCATTTCTTAAAACTTGAACATTGTTTAGATCGTCGATAGGATCGCGTAGAGCCAAAAATATTTGAAATCCATCAACTTTGAGAAATCCGGGTAAGTTGCTTTTCCCCCTATTTTATGCTAGAAATGCTACTCCATGTTTATTTGATGTTATGAATGCTATTTATTGCATCTTGAGTTGATTTGGGAGTGATTGGCATTTTGTTCATTTTTGTAAAATTGTGGTATTTGAATCACCCTTGAGTGAGGTCCCTAGGTGATGTTGTTGGAGTTCTTTTGGCTCAAAATGGTGTAGATACCTTAGTTCCCATCTTGGTGGTGTTAGAAATGGTAAAGATTTGGTTTGTATTGGATTTGGGGTTGTTAATGGAGGATACCCAGAATTTTGGCCGGAAATTGCCTCTCCGGGCAAGGAGGCGCGCGCACCCTCCCATAGGAGGCGCGCGCACCCCTAGGCCCTTCTTGAACATCAAAGCTTCTGCCTCTTGGAGGCGCGCGCACCCTCCCATAGGAGGCGCGCGCATCCTCTCCTCCTCCAAAATTTGATTTCCCTTCTGATCTAGGAGGCGCGCGCATCCTCCCACAAGAGGCGCGCGCACCCCATCCTCTGTTATGACATTTGTTTCCATTTTTTGTCCAATCTTTCGAGGGCTATATTGTGTTCACCCGGACTCCGTTTTAGGCGTATAAATTACCGTTTTAAAGCTCTCCTTAAGCTCTTCGATATGAGTAAGTAAATTTGGTAGAGTGCTCGAATTAATTGGATCCTTTGTGGTCAAATGTGATATGGGAATTGTGTTATCATTGTTAAGATTGTTGGAACACTTTAATTGTGTGTTGTTGGTTCATTTCACTTTCTTGGTGACTTCTTGGTATGGTTCCCTACTTTGGAACCTTAAGTTGTTTAATTAAGCTAGTATTTATTACTTAGCCTTTATATGAAAGCCCAGCTGGTATTTTGTGTGTGTTTGGGCGATGCGAAACATTATGATGGCACGGCCAAGTCCATTGTGATGTTGACCATTGTTTTGCCCCATTATTACCCTCCTCCAGATTGGCCTTGGATGTGAGAAGAGCTAGCTCCTTTGTGTGCATTTTAGCTTTACTTGGAGCATGACTTTGTGGCATGTCTCCCGTCCCTTGTGACATTTCATTGGTTATTGGTTCCGGTACCGGGGTTTTCTCTTCGGCTTTCATGCTATTATGAAGATGATGATTTGTTGATTATTGAAGCTGCGCAGCGATCCTTTATTTGGATGTTCCGGTTTGGAAAACCTTGGCTATATCCTTTGTTAGGTGTTTATTTCCGCTGCTATCTGTTATGTGATAGATGCTATGTGCTATGTGATATTTATTATCGTTTATTGATTATTGCATCTTAGCATGTCATGTAGTTGCATTAGTAACTTATTGAGATTTATCTCACCCCCTTTTCTTTTATCTTTGTTTTTCCTTAACCCCCCCCAGGTGCTAAGGATTAGTCTCGCTGATCACGAGAAAGAGGACGTCGAGTGTGGATCCGTTCTTTTGGGGAAGGTTGATATAGGTTGGTTTCCATTATGTAAATGTGTAACCATTTTGGGGTAGTTGTACCAAACAATGACGTCTTTAAGAATTGTGTATTTGTATTTTGTTGGGCATAAACTTATGGAAGTTTAAGATAGTTGTATTTGGTTTTTTTTTATCAAACTTTGATTTGTAAAACTTTGGATCATTACCCTTTGGTATCAAATGAAATTTTAACTCCGATATTTCTTAGTTTCGGTCTTAGAGTAGACGTCCAGATCGCGGTCTCGGGCCCGCGGGGTCCGGGGTCGCGACAATTTCAGCTATCCAAGCAAAGAGAGAGATCCTAGCATTTCTAAAGTTGATCAATCTCTACTTCATTTCTCTCATCCAAGAGCACCACCATTACACCACCACTACTCTACCACTCCACCACCGCTACCTTACCACGAATCCACCACTAAAACACCATCAAACTACTCTCAAAACAACCTTACAAACACTCAAACTCAAGCAAACTCACAAACACTCCTTACACTCTTCAATCCATCTTCAAAATCTCAACAACAATCAAAGAAGCCTTCCCTTGGAAACAAATGAGGCACATCCATACCCTCTTGAGCTACGTAATCTCTTATTTGTAATCCTGAAATCTCTCAAATGTAGGTGATTTAAGCGTTTGTATAAGGGCATGATTGGTAACCCAATTAAGCTATTAATTTGGAACACTTTAAGAGATTAAAAAATTAAGCTTGTTTGGGAAGAAAAATTGCAATTACTTAAATTGTTAAGATTATCTTAAAATAAGCTATTAATTTTAAGCTATTATGGCAAGTCTTAACAAGGTAAGAGGAGGTAAGATAAAGAAAGGAAATGAGTTCAAACCCACTCATCAATATTTTTATCTGTTTATCTAATGTTACTTTCTTTTGTTAAAATATTTTATTTTTTCATACAGATTAAATATGATAAAATTAAAATGAAATTATTTTTATATTATAAATTTTGATAATATTTTAATTGAGTAACATAATATCAAAAAAAATTGTCAAAGTTTAGTAAAATTGATCAAACTAGTGAAGATGAACATCATTAACATGGGACAAATGAAAGTACCAATAAAAAACTGTTCAAATATTATTATTATCTGTCTAAATAAAAGATAATTTGACAAATAATATTTTTGAATTATAATTATTTATTTTAAGAAATATGACTATTTTTGTTTGTGGATAAAAAAAAAGAATAATCAAGTGAAAGAGATGAGACTAATTTTTGAGTGTTTATTTACAATTTTGATTAGATTCAGATGTATGTAGTTTTTCAGTACCAAACAAATTGAAGTCTTACAAATTTCAGCAACTTAATTATTTCAGCTATCCAAGCAAAGAGAGAGATCCTAGCATTTCTAAAGTTGATCAATCTCTACTTCATTTCTCTCATCCAAGAGCACCACCATTACACCACCACTACTCTACCACTCCACCACCGCTACCTTACCACGAATCCACCACTAAAACACCATCAAACTACTCTCAAAACAACCTTACAAACACTCAAACTCAAGCAAACTCACAAACACTCCTTACACTCTTCAATCCATCTTCAAAATCTCAACAACAATCAAAGAAGCCTTCCCTTGGAAACAAATGAGGCACATCCATACCCTCTTGAGCTACGTAATCTCTTATTTGTAATCCTGAAATCTCTCAAATGTAGGTGATTTAAGCGTTTGTATAAGGGCATGATTGGTAACCCAATTAAGCTATTAATTTAGAACACTTTAAGAGATTAAAAAATTAAGCTTGTTTGGGAAGAAAAATTGCAATTACTTAAATTGTTAAGATTATCTTAAAATAAGCTATTAATTTTAAGCTATTATGGCAAGTCTTAACAAGGTAAGAGGAGGTAAGATAAAGAAAGGAAATGGGTTCAAACCCACTCATCAATATTTTTATCTGTTTATCTAATGTTACTTTCTTTTGTTAAAATATTTTATTTTTTCATACAGATTAAATATGATAAAATTAAAATGAAATTATTTTTATATTATAAATTTTGATAATATTTTAATTGAGTAACATAATATCAAAAAAAATTGTCAAAGTTTAGTAAAATTGATCAAACTAGTGAAGATGAACATCATTAATATGGGACAAATGAAAGTACCAATAAAAAACTGTTCAAATATTATTATTATCTGTCTAAATAAAAGATAATTTGACAAATAATATTTTTGAATTATAATTATTTATTTTATGAAATATGACTATTTTTGTTTGTGGATAAAAAAAAAGAATAATCAAGTGAAAGAGATGAGACTAATTTTTGAGTGTTTATTTACAATTTTGATTAGATTCAGATGTATGTAGTTTTTCAGTACCAAACAAATTGAAGTCTTACAAATTTCAGCAACTTAATTATTTCTGTCACGACCCGAAATTTAGGCTCTATTTTATTAGTAATTAAATGATTTTTATTTAATTATTTGCTTATTTATTTACTTAAATTATTATTTATTTAAATATTTATGTGTGCAATTTATGTGTTATAGTATTTATGCCTAGCATTTTATTTGGGTCATTTGTGCTAGTGTAGAAGTGTTGGGTCTTAATTGTTAGTTGGGAGTGTAGTATTTGTGTGTAGTGTGAGAGAGGGGGCCTAAGTGTAAATGTTTGAATTATTTTCCCCTACTCCCCTCTCCTCCCTCACCTTCTCCCTCACTCCCACCATTCTCTCCAGCAAACTCTCTCTCTCTCTCATTGTGGTAAGCATTTTCTTTCTTTTTCTTCTCTCTTCATTTTCTTCTTCTTCCTCTCTTTATCATTCATTTCTTAAAACTTGAACATTGTTTAGATCGTCGATAGGATCGCGTAGAGCCAAAAATATTTGAAATCCATCAACTTTGAGAAATCCGGGTAAGTTGCTTTTCCCCCTATTTTATGCTAGAAATGCTACTCCATGTTTATTTGATGTTATGAATGCTATTTATTGCATCTTGAGTTGATTTGGGAGTGATTGGCATTTTGTTCATTTTTGTAAAATTGTGGTATTTGAATCACCCTTGAGTGAGGTCCCTAGGTGATGTTGTTGGAGTTCTTTTGGCTCAAAATGGTGTAGATACCTTAGTTCCCATCTTGGTGGTGTTAGAAATGGTAAAGATTTGGTTTGTATTGGATTTGGGGTTGTTAATGGAGGATACCCAGAATTTTGGCCGGAAATTGCCTCTCCGGGCAAGGAGGCGCGCGCACCCTCCCATAGGAGGCGCGCGCACCCCTAGGCCCTTCTTGAACATCAAAGCTTCTGCCTCTTGGAGGCGCGCGCACCCTCCCATAGGAGGCGCGCGCATCCTCTCCTCCTCCAAAATTTGATTTCCCTTCTGATCTAGGAGGCGCGCGCATCCTCCCACAAGAGGCGCGCGCACCCCATCCTCTGTTATGACATTTGTTTCCATTTTTTGTCCAATCTTTCGAGGGCTATATTGTGTTCACCCGGACTCCGTTTTAGGCGTATAAATTACCGTTTTAAAGCTCTCCTTAAGCTCTTCGATATGAGTAAGTAAATTTGGTAGAGTGCTCGAATTAATTGGATCCTTTGTGGTCAAATGTGATATGGGAATTGTGTTATCATTGTTAAGATTGTTGGAACACTTTAATTGTGTGTTGTTGGTTCATTTCACTTTCTTGGTGACTTCTTGGTATGGTTCCCTACTTTGGAACCTTAAGTTGTTTAATTAAGCTAGTATTTATTACTTAGCCTTTATATGAAAGCCCAGCTGGTATTTTGTGTGTGTTTGGGCGATGCGAAACATTATGATGGCACGGCCAAGTCCATTGTGATGTTGACCATTGTTTTGCCCCATTATTACCCTCCTCCAGATTGGCCTTGGATGTGAGAAGAGCTAGCTCCTTTGTGTGCATTTTAGCTTTACTTGGAGCATGACTTTGTGGCATGTCTCCCGTCCCTTGTGACATTTCATTGGTTATTGGTTCCGGTACCGGGGTTTTCTCTTCGGCTTTCATGCTATTATGAAGATGATGATTTGTTGATTATTGAAGCTGCGCAGCGATCCTTTATTTGGATGTTCCGGTTTGGAAAACCTTGGCTATATCCTTTGTTAGGTGTTTATTTCCGCTGCTATCTGTTATGTGATAGATGCTATGTGCTATGTGATATTTATTATCGTTTATTGATTATTGCATCTTAGCATGTCATGTAGTTGCATTAGTAACTTATTGAGATTTATCTCACCCCCTTTTCTTTTATCTTTGTTTTTCCTTAACCCCCCCCAGGTGCTAAGGATTAGTCTCGCTGATCACGAGAAAGAGGACGTCGAGTGTGGATCCGTTCTTTTGGGGAAGGTTGATATAGGTTGGTTTCCATTATGTAAATGTGTAACCATTTTGGGGTAGTTGTACCAAACAATGACGTCTTTAAGAATTGTGTATTTGTATTTTGTTGGGCATAAACTTATGGAAGTTTAAGATAGTTGTATTTGGTTTTTTTTATCAAACTTTGATTTGTAAAACTTTGGATCATTACCCTTTGGTATCAAATGAAATTTTAACTCCGATATTTCTTAGTTTCGGTCTTAGAGTAGACGTCCAGATCGCGGTCTCGGGCCCGCGGGGTCCGGGGTCGCGACAATTTCAGCTATCCAAGCAAAGAGAGAGATCCTAGCATTTCTAAAGTTGATCAATCTCTACTTCATTTCTCTCATCCAAGAGCACCACCATTACACCACCACTACTCTACCACTCCACCACCGCTACCTTACCACGAATCCACCACTAAAACACCATCAAACTACTCTCAAAACAACCTTACAAACACTCAAACTCAAGCAAACTCACAAACACTCCTTACACTCTTCAATCCATCTTCAAAATTTCAACAACAATCAAAGAAGCCTTCCCTTGGAAACAAATGAGGCACATCCATACCCTCTTGAGCTACGTAATCTCTTATTTGTAATCCTGAAATCTCTCAAATGTAGGTGATTTAAGCGTTTGTATAAGGGCATGATTGGTAACCCAATTAAGCTATTAATTTGGAACACTTTAAGAGATTAAAAAATTAAGCTTGTTTGGGAAGAAAAATTGCAATTACTTAAATTGTTAAGATTATCTTAAAATAAGCTATTAATTTTAAGCTATTATGGCAAGTCTTAACAAGGTAAGAGGAGGTAAGATAAAGAAAGGAAATGAGTTCAAACCCACTCATCAATATTTTTATCCGTTTATCTAATGTTACTTTCTTTTGTTAAAATATTTTATTTTTTCATACAGATTAAATATGATAAAATTAAAATGAAATTATTTTTATATTATAAATTTTGATAATATTTTAATTGAGTAACATAATATCAAAAAAAAAATGTCAAAGTTTAGTAAAATTGATCAAACTAGTGAAGATGAACATCATTAATATGGGACAAATGAAAGTACCAATAAAAAACTGTTCAAATATTATTATTATCTGTCTAAATAAAAGATAATTTGACAAATAATATTTTTGAATTATAATTATTTATTTTAAGAAATATGACTATTTTTGTTTGTGGATAAAAAAAAAAGAATAATCAAGTGAAAGAGATGAGACTAATTTTTGAGTGTTTATTTACAATTTTGATTAGATTCAGATGTATGTAGTTTTTCAGTACCAAACAAATTGAAGTCTTACAAATTTCAGCAACTTAATTATTTCAGCTATCCAAGCAAAGAGAGAGATCCTAGCATTTCTAAAGTTGATCAATCTCTACTTCATTTCTCTCATCCAAGAGCACCACCATTACACCACCACTACTCTACCACTCCACCACCGCTACCTTACCACGAATCCACCACTAAAACACCATCAAACTACTCTCAAAACAACCTTACAAACACTCAAACTCAAGCAAACTCACAAACACTCCTTACACTCTTCAATCCATCTTCAAAATCTCAACAACAATCAAAGAAGCCTTCCCTTGGAAACAAATGAGGCACATCCATACCCTCTTGAGCTACGTAATCTCTTATTTGTAATCCTGAAATCTCTCAAATGTAGGTGATTTAAGCGTTTGTATAAGGGCATGATTGGTAACCCAATTAAGCTATTAATTTGGAACACTTTAAGAGATTAAAAAATTAAGCTTGTTTGGGAAGAAAAATTGCAATTACTTAAATTGTTAAGATTATCTTAAAATAAGCTATTAATTTTAAGCTATTATGGCAAGTCTTAACAAGGTAAGAGGAGGTAAGATAAAGAAAGGAAATGGGTTCAAACCCACTCATCAATATTTTTATCTGTTTATCTAATGTTACTTTCTTTTGTTAAAATATTTTATTTTTTCATACAGATTAAATATGATAAAATTAAAATGAAATTATTTTTATATTATAAATTTTGATAATATTTTAATTGAGTAACATAATATCAAAAAAAATTGTCAAAGTTTAGTAAAATTGATCAAACTAGTGAAGATGAACATCATTAATATGGGACAAATGAAAGTACCAATAAAAAACTGTTCAAATATTATTATTATCTGTCTAAATAAAAGATAATTTGACAAATAATATTTTTGAATTATAATTATTTATTTTAAGAAATATGACTATTTTTGTTTGTGGATAAAAAAAAAGAATAATCAAGTGAAAGAGATGAGACTAATTTTTGAGTGTTTATTTACAATTTTGATTAGATTCAGATGTATGTAGTTTTTCAGTACCAAACAAATTGAAGTCTTACAAATTTCAGCAACTTAATTTTTTCAGCTCTATATTTTCAGCTTTACCAAGGGTCTAGTCACTTGTTGGCTAGACCTCATATTTCCGAAGAAGATCCATGTAAATACTTGTAATTTGTTCATGTAAAGGGTGCTATGGGATACTAAAAACATGCTTGCATGATTTTGTGAAAGTTATGTGCTCATTTCTTGGTCAAATATTGAGTGGATCATGCTTAAATTTTCATCTTGCGCTTACCATGAATCTGTCATCTTTTACCATTTTCATACTCATTCATGCTTTGGCTGATATTTGGTGCTAAATGGCCCCTAATAATGTTCCTAACATGCTAAAGTATGACTCCACCAAGTTCCATGAGCTAGTTTTGAGTTTAGGTCAAGTTTTGATGGTCAGTTTTGTACTATATGTAAACAGTACATGTGCTTTGCTCAAAGAAGAGGTTTTCATGTGCTTAAAACTCCATTAAAAACCGCTTTATGGGCTAAGTTCAAAACATAAAATTTTTTCGTTACATGTTGAAGTTTATGCTTGCGGAGTTTCATATCCATATATCATGTTTAGCCTAGGTTTTTGTGCATGTTTTTGAGTCCGTAATGCACTGCCATGTATATTCTCTTCTGGACCAAGCGGTGATTCCATGCTCAAACCTCTATGAAAACTCGATTTTTGAATTGAGATCAAAATATTAATATTGTTCCCAACAAACCAAAGAAAATGCTCATATTTTTGAAATATTTTTATGAGCCAAGAATGTTGGAATATTTTGTGGACTATACATTGCACGTATACAAAAAAAAGTATTTAGGCACGCAGACGTGTGTGCACTATGGGTTAATTGCATATATCATATTGTTATATATAGTTATTTGGCTCTATTTAAAGTGTTCTATTAAAGGAAGGGGGCCTTAAGTCATCCTTTATAAGTATGGGGTTGATTAAGAAATGTTTAGAGACCAGATTGTATTTACAAATAGATGAGGGGCCTATTTGTAAATACTAAATGGATGCATCATTTCGTCCTAACGGATGTAACTTTTCATAACGAATGCATCATAACTATATATATGGGTTGGGTCCCTAATTGAATCGATCCTAGTCTAAGACTCTTACATCCCTTTAATGAGAGACTAACAAATAAAGTATACGAATCAATTGGAAGATTCATCATGGGCTTGTTTTAGGCTTCCACTCAATCCTTAACCGGATTAATCAAGTTTTCCTTTATAACGAATTAAGGTACGCTTCCGCTTTTGTTTATACTCATTAAATTGAATTGGATTGAAATAAGGAAATCTCCCAACAAAGAAAAGGCCCTTTTACACCCTTTGATTCAAAAGTTTATTTTCAGAGTTATCATTTCCAGTTTCTGACATCCAAATATCATAGGTCTTTTGGGATAGTTAAACATGTCTTTTGGGCTTTAAATTTGGTGTACTTCGCTTTTTCATAGCTTGAAAACGTTTGATAACATCTTCTTTCATAACTTCTCGAAGCAAATTTTTTTCAATGACAAGGACCCTTTTGTATATAATACCTTCTAATATCATTTACTTGATTTGGATGATATTCATAAATCCTTTTTCTAAATGCATGATCTGAAGGAAGAGTACTCAAATCAACAAATTCTTTACTAGCAGAAGTCATCACGGGGACGGGGACCGATTGTTGACTAGGACTACTAGATGAATTACCCACCCCAAAACTAGTTTCACCATCCCCAAATTTTTTTCTTTTGATAAGAAACTTGTTCATATTCAATAATCAACAAAACACCACAAATCCTATAAAAAAAATCAATGAAATAACCATTCAAACACATATACATTTATAATCAAACATTTAATTAACACATATATTGCAATCACCCATGAATTTAGAAGAAAAAAAATCAAAGCCCCAAAATTTATTTCAAACCCTAGATTTCTATTTCTATTTATTTCAATTTGGAGAGAGGGAGACTTTTACTAGAGGGTGGAGGATTGAGATTAAGAATCGATGTCCGATGATCTACAGTCTACTCTGAGTCTCTGATCAAAGCCCTTTTATTTTTTCCTCTTTATCTTCTTCTCTGCGTTGGTCACTGGTGCGGCTTCTTTCTTTTTCTCTCTCAGACTTGCGTTTTTTTTTCTTTACAGAATTGTGCTGCTGGTGCGTGCGTTAAGTCATAAGGGTAAGTGAGAGAGGGTGTATTTTTTAATTACTAAGTTCATACATCTCCAACTAATTTTAATACATTTACTTATTTTTTTTCGGGAGTACACTTAGTAAAAAAATGAAATTTGGGGTTGACCAAGTGCACGTGCACCCCCTCCCACTATGGGAGGTCCGCTGTTAGGATTCATTGTTAGTACACCCACTTAATTTGATTGATCTATTCCACGTGTCTTTTTATGGACTTTAGGACCGCATGTAATGAAGTTATACTTCAATTTTTAGATAAGTCCATTTATAGATTTTTGTTTGTCTAGGCTGAGTATAGTTCGGTTTACCCTTAGCGGTTTAGATTTTCAAACCGCATTCGTGCTATCTTAGAACCGCCAGCATAGAGTCACTTATTTTTTTTATCAAACCGCATTCTGTAGCTTTAATGAAACTGCACTTCATGTCTCTCTTGGAACCGCTGATGACAACTTGATGGAACTGCAATCATGTCACCGCGTGCTTCAGTTTCTTATGAAACCGCACATCAAGTTCATCCTTGGAATGCCTGGTGGAACCACAGATCAGTTATTGATGAATTCAAGAGAAGTCATTTATTCCTTAGACAAACATTCCCTTTTCAACCGTAAAGGAATGTTTTATGTCTTGTCAAAATAATTTTGAGTTTACTTGGAGTTACTGCAAGGAATGTCGGTCTTGTCCAAGCAATTTGAATTGTTTACCGTTAGTCCTTTTCTGCAACAAATGACGGATGTCAGGTAGTGGTGCTAAAACTAACTAGGACTACAAGACAAAACCAAGGACGCCAATGACAGCTCAACTAATGGGAATTCGACAGCAATTGTACCCTCAGATTTAATTCAAATCTTTGTTCAACGGTCACAAGGGTGCACTGCCTATAAATAGCCTTCATTCCTCAACAATGAAGGTTGCTGAGTTTCAAGATAAATATTCCCAAGTCTTAAAGTTTGCTTTGAAGATGAAAACCCAGAAATTCAAACCTTCAAAGATCTTCTTAGCAAACCCAACATTCCTTCATAAAGCTTCAAGCCATTCAACCATTCCATACTTAGCCTTTACAAAGAAAGTTCTTCATTTGCTCAACCATCATTTAGATACTTAGAGCATTTGATTTCTTTCCACATACACACCCGATTTATATAATCACATAGATTATATACTTCGAATACACCGGTTGTTATAATAGCTTTATAAGTTAGATTAATTGTTTAGAGTTTAGATTCATCTTGTAAAACCTCCTCTAAATTAATACAAGTCTAGTAGCTATTAGAAAATCCTAGACTAACCATCTAGGTAGAGGACATAGTTCATTCAATAACAAACTTCTTCAAATTGTGTGTTTGATCTTTACTTTCTGTCTTGTTATTTATATTTCTTGTTTGTGGTCTATAACTAAATCCATTTACGAAATGACTTGAAATATGAATTGTGTTTTTCTTTGATCTTCAAATTGAGATTATCGGTAGCATCATAGTGTTTTCAACCCGAGTCAAACCGCCCAACACTTTAACTATCCTTTTGGCCAAACCGCAAACTCTGTTGTGCATTTTATCAGTTCGGTTTAAGTGCCTTGAACCGCAGTTGACCAAACTGATATGTACTCGGTTGATTTTCAAGGGTATTTTCGAAAAAGTTTGGACCGCTATTCACCCCCCCCCCTCTAGCGGTTCTATACCCTTGTTGCCCTCTGGGACCAACAAGTGGTATCAGAGCTTATCCACCAAAACTTGTTTTTACAATCTTAAACACAAACACCCATATGATGCAAACATCCAATTCGAATCACTTACCGATTCTGGATGAAGATAGTTTTATATTTTGGAAAGATAGGATGATGAAACACATGATTTCATGTGATCGTAGACTGTGGACTGCGGTTACGGAAGGACCATATGTCCCTATGAAAGCTAACCCACGTGCAGGTACTGCTGGGGAAGAAGCTGAAATCAAGAAGTTGGAAAGTGAGTGGACTGAAGCAGACCGCAACAATGTGGACTTTGATGGAAGAGCTATGTCCATGCTAGTATCAGCTATTGACTTGAGGACTCATTCAAAGGTGCTTCACTGCACAACCGCAAAGGCCACCTGGGATGCTATAGTTGAATTTCTGGAAGGAGATTTAGATACCAAGAAGAACCACCTCTATCAACAGAGAAGGCTCTTTGACTACTTTGTTAAAGACCCTAAGGAATCTCTTCGACAGTGCTATGAGAGGTTCATTGACATTGTAAATGTATGTTTTTCTCTTGGACATGTCTATTCCAATACAGACTTAAACATGAGATTCATCCAAGCTCTTGGTAGTAAATGGCTGATTAAGACTACTAACATTGAAGACAACAAGGACTTGGAAGCTCTTGATCTTCGACACTTATATGCTATGCTGAATTTTTTTGAATTTAAGCTTGAAGAGGTCCATGAAACCGAAAGCAGATTTAAGACCCTCTCTTTAGCCGCATTCAACAATACCTCATCTCCAGTTTACAATCCAGACCATCATCAAGCTGCACCTCACCTCCACTTGCAAACCGCACCTGTTGATCAGAATGTACCTAGATACAATCCTTAAACCGTACCTACTGATTATTATCAACAGACTCATCAACCCTATCCTCAATCACATTAATCCTACCCTCAACCTCATGAATCTTACCAGCAGTCTCATCAATCCTACACTCCTCCTCAAAGTTTTTATTCTCAGAGTGTAGCATCTCAATCTTCATGCTCCATTCAAGTTGATTTTGATGACATGGATGATGAAGAATTTGCTTTTTATGTGAAGAAATACACCAAGTTCAGGAAGAACAACAGATCTCAATTTCCATCCCCCAAGGACCTGCAAAGTTTGTCCCTCCAACCAGATTCAACAAAATTGCAGATCCAAAGAAAAGGGATGACCTGGTCTGCTATAACTGCAGATAGCCAGGTCAATTTGCTTCTAGTTGTCCCAAACCGCGCTAAGAAGCTGCACCAATAAAGAAACCATTCAACAAGAAGTTTGTCAAGAGAAGAGGAATGGTAGCTGACCAAGGGGATCAACCGCTGACATGGATGGGGTCTGATTCAGATGAAAGCGATGATGAATATGAAATTGCAAATCTCTGCCTCATGGGATTTGAAGAAAAGTTTAAAATTGACGAAAGCTTTCCATTGCCAAATCAACAAATGAAGTCATTTTCACCAAGGACTCCTGAGGCTAGAGCAAGCAAAGCTCCTACAACACCAAACTGCTTCCCTGAGGTTCAAGAAGTTCAAAGCCATGATGACCAGGTATTAGAACGTGCTAATCACATTTGTCAACAACACACTGTGCTTAAAAAGGCATATAAACTAATAACTACAGAACTTGAAAATTCCCAAAGAGAATGCAAGTCCCACAAGGAGGAAATTGAAAACCTCAAGCTCCAAATTGCTGGGATATCTTCTATTATGGAAGAAACCAGCTATCTGAAGGACAGAGTTGAGGCACTCCTAACTAAAATCAATTATCTTACTGCACAAAGGGATAAACTCCAAAAAATGACCGATGTGTGGACTAAGTCTGGTGTCACTGCGGAACAAATCCTAAATTCTCAAAATCCTACTTCAGATAAAAGTGGATTGGGGTTCAAAACCAGTGATGAGTGCAAGTGTCCTTGTCTCTGTGCTGAAGGTGGGTGTGTTACCCCCCAAACAAACCAATGAAACCTCCAAGGTGTATCATGCTGGTAAAAAAGGCTCTAAACAAGAAATTAATAAGCAAAATTATTTCTTTGAGTATCCTAAAAACCAGACTGGGAGAGATTCAAGGTGGAAAGAAAAATCCACAACGGCTGAGGCAACCAAAGAAGTATTGAGTGATGAAACCGCTCCTAGTCGGTTTAAGGAAATTCCTATTGTTTTTCCTAAAGCCGCACCTAAGAGGAAGGTTGACATCAAGAAGGTAGTCTTTGTCAAAGACAAAACCACTGACCCAGTAAAACATGAGAAACCGAAGACTAGTAAAGGATTTGTAAAACCGCAATCTCAAACTGGTTTAATTCATTGTGTCATTTGTGCCGATTATGGTCATAGTGCTGGTCATTGTCTTTTAAGGTTCACACCCAATGCTAAAGGACGTAAAAATTCTAAGGTCAAACAGGTGTGGGTCCCAAAAAGCTGCTAACCCTAGGACCCAAGGAATAAGGGGGACCAAAATCTTTAATGTTTATTTTTCAGATTTTATGCTTCATGGCTGGTAGTGCAAAGAAGAAGAATGATCTTTGGTACTTGGACAGTGGTTGCTCACGACACATGACCAAAGATAATGAACTTCTTTGTGATACCATTTCAATGAAAGGCCCCCCCAGTAGTATTTGGTAACAACAAGAAAGGAGAAACCGTAGGATATGGAGCAATCAAACGAGGAAAAGTGACTATTAAAAATGTGTCACTAGTAGAATGACTCAAGCACAACTTTCTCTCCATATCTCAGTTTTGTGACAAAGGAATGAACTGCAACTTCACCTCAACTAATTGTTTCATTAAAGATGCAACTTCCGAAGTCACTCTACTGACTGGCAACAGAATATGTGATGTGTATATGATAGATTTGAGTAATATTGTTTCTATTGCTGACCTCTGTTTTGTAGCCAAAAATATTAGTGAAAGTAGATGGTTATGGCATAAGCGGCTCAGCCACTTGAACTTCAAATATCTAGCAAAACTGCAAAGGGACGGTCTCGTCAAAGGACTACCCAAAGTGGCTGACCATCATGATAAGAAATGTAAAGCATGCCAGCTTGGTAAGCAGCCCAAACAGTCATTTCCCAGCAAAACCGCATCTTCAACGAACCGGTGCTTACAATTGCTTCACATGGACTTATTTGGACATGTCCCAACCGCCAGTATAGGAGGAAACCGCTATACCTTGGTGGTTGTTGATGACTTTTCAAGATATACATGGGTGGAAATGATGGCCTCTAAAGATGATACTTATGTCATCGTAACCGCTCTCTTTAGACAGCTCCAAACTCAGAAATTGGATGACATCGTTGCTGTGCATTTAGATAATGGAACCGAGTTTACAACCAATGGTGTTACCCAATATTGTGATGATCATGGAATTGATAACAACTTCTCTGCCGCTGGGGTCCCACAATAAAATAGAGTTGTAGAAAGAAAGAATAGGACTTTGATTGAAGCCGGGAAGACCATGATTGCAGAAGCCAAGCTTCCCAAGTACTTCTGGGCCAAATAAGTTAATACAGCTTGTTTTACCCAGAACCGCTCCCTCATCATCAAAGTCCACAACAAAACTCCGTATGAATTGTGGAGAGGCAGATCACCCAATATTGCCTTCTTCAAGATATTTGGATGCAAGTGTTACTTCTTGTACAATGGCAGAGAGCATCGAGGTAAATTTGATGCTAAGGCCGTTGAAGGTATTATTGTTGGTTATTCAAAACACTCCAAAGCTTTTCGTTGTTTCAATAAGACTTCACATAAAATTGTAGAGTCAGTCCATGTTACATTTGATGAACATGATCTTCTTGAGCCACATATGGCTCCAAATGTTGCTGATGATTTTAGTGGTTTTGAGACAGGTACATCTTACCCTAATCATACAGCCGCAGATGACCACCTACTCAAACCGCTCCATCAGGTTCTCCAGCCACGCCCAATCAAACCGCAAGTGGTGTCGTTGCAGAACCGCTGTCTTTTGATCTCATTCAAACCGTTGATCCAGTTCCAATCATCACCTTCAATGAAGATTTCAATGATTATCAAAAAGAGCCTCTTCTAGAAAATCTTCAAGAAATAATGGTTCATGAAGACCTCCCTCCAAAAATCAATGAGCATAGAGACCATCCAACTACTAATGTTATAGATCCTTTCAGTTCTGGTGTTCAAACAAGAGGAAGCTTAAATCATAGAGATGACCACAGTTTGTTCACAACCGCACTGTTATCTCAGATGGAACCGAAGAAGGTTGATGAAGCTCTAAGTGATCCAAGTTGGGTAGCTGCTGTCGATTCCGAATTTTAGGGTTACTTACGGAGGCCCTCAAACAACCAAGGGTACTTCCTCTCGATCTCTTCCCGAAGCTCCCAAGTCGATTCCTCCACATTGTGATTCCTCCACACAACTCGAACAAGAGGAATAATTTTGTTTCTCAATTCTTGCACCTTCGAATCAATGACTTGGACTGGATACTCCTCATAAGACATACTCGGCTCAATATCCTCGGGAACCTCAGATAAAACATGAGAAGAATCATACACATACTTCTGAAGCATAGAAATATGAAACACATTATGGATCTTATCAAGAGAAGGAGGTAATGCAAGACGATAAGCCCGATCTCCCACTCTTCCAAGAATCTCAAATGGACCAATATACCTCGGAGCAAGCTTGCCTTTCTTTCCATATCTTCGAATACCAACCTTAGGGGAAACCTTCAAAAACACAAAGTCACCTTTTTCGAACTCAAGGTCTCGCCTCCGGTGGTCGGCGTAGCTTTTCTGTCTACTCTGGGCCGTACTCAAACGATCTCGAATAAGTTTAACTTTCTCAACTGAATCATTAACCATCTGAACACCCCAAATCTTGGCTTCTTCCACTTCATCCCAACAGATAGGAGACCGACATTTCCTCCCATACAAGGCTTCATAAGGAGCCATCCCAATACTGGACTGAAAACTGTTGTTATAAGCAAACTCTACGAGAGGCAAATGAATATCCCACGAATCTGAAAAATCCACTGAGCAAGCCCTCAACATATCCTCAAGAATCTGAATAGTTCTTTCAGACTGACCATCTGTTTGAGGATGAAAAGCTGTACTAAATCTCAACTCTGAACCCAAAGCCTTCTGAAATGCTTGCCAAAACCGAGGTGTGAATCTAGGGTCACGATCAGACACAATGCTTACTGGAACTCCATGTAACTTCACGATCTCATTAATATACAAGGTTGCAAGCTTTTCCATAGAATAACCAATATCAATAGGTAGAAAATGAGAAGACTTTGTCAATCTATCAACAATCACCCAAACTGCATCAAACCTTCTTCGAGTACGAGGTAACCCTGTTACAAAATCCATAGTAACATATTACCACTTCCATTCCGGAATCTCTAACGGTTGAATCAATCCTGCGGGCCTTTGATGTTCAGCTTTAACTTGTTGACATGTTAAACATTTGGATACATAATCCGCTATTTCCCCACTCATATTATTCCACCAAAAGTGTTGCTTCAAATTCTGATACATTTTAGTACTCCCGGGATGAATAGTATACCTTGATTTATGGCCTTCATCAAGAACTTGGTGTTTAATCCCATCAACATTAGGCACACACAATCGACCTCTGAAAGTCATCCTTCTGAGCTTCCTTTATTTGTTGAACTAGAGTTGGTAATACTCGAATGTTCGCAAAAATAGCTTCATGCTTTGATTCATAAGGACTCCAATCTCGAGCATCCTCCAACATCTTCCATTCCCGCACCATCAATGAAGCTACATAAGACTTCCGGCTAATAGCATCAGCTACCACATTTGCCTTGCCCGGATGATAAGAAATGGTGCAATCATAATCCTTCAACAGCTCCATCCATCTTCGTTGTCTATTATTCAACTCTTTCTGGGAGAAAAGATACTTTAAACTCTGATGATCTGTGAAAATCTCAAACTTTGCTCCATAAAGATAATGTTTCCACTTGTGCAATGCAAAGACAATAGCTGCAAGCTCCATGTCATGGGTAGGATAATTCTGCTCACTCGGAGTCAACTTCCTCGAAGCATACGCAATCACCCTTCCATTTTGCATTAATACACACCCGAGGCCTTCTTTAGAAGCATCACTATAGATTACCAAATCATCATTACCATTAGGTAGGGCAAGAATAGGAGCTGTAGTCAATCTCTTCTTCAACTCTTCAAAGCTAGCTTGACATTTTTCATCTCACACATAAGGAACATTCTTTCGAGTCAACTGAGTCAAGGGAGTTGCAATCTTAGAAAACCCCTCAATAAACCTTCTGTAGTACCCAGCTAACCCCACGAAACTTCGAATTTCTGTAACTGATTCTGGCCTCTTCCAATTCACAATAGCTTCAACTTTAGATGGATCAACTGATATACCTTTATTGGAGATCACGTGCCCAAGAAAAGATACTTCATTGAGCCAAAAAGAACACTTACTGAATTTAGCAAACAACTGCTTCTCACGAAGAATTGATAAAACCATTCGTAAATGCTGTTCATGCTCCTCCCGGGACTTGGAATAAACCAGAATGTCATCAATAAATACAACCACGAAGGTATCAAGATAAGGTTTAAAGACCCTATTCATCATATCCATAAAAACAGCCGGGGCATTAGTCAACCCGAAAGGCATAACAAGAAACTCATAATGACCATATCTACTACGAAAAGCAGTTTTAGAAATGTCTTCAGAACGGATTTTCAACTGGTGGTACCCACTTCTCAAGTCAAGTTTTGAAAAGACAACCGACCCTTGAAGTTGATCAAATAAATCATCAATATGAGGAAGCGGATATTTATTCTTTATAGTTACCTGATTCAGCTTTCTGTAGTCAATGCACAGTCTCAAGGATCCATCTTTCTTTTTAACAAATAATACTGGAGCTCCCCACGGGGATACACTAGGACGAATGAATCCTCGATTAAGTAACTCTTGTAATTGAACTTTCAACTCTTTCAATTCAGCCGGGGCCATTCTGTAAGGTGCCTCAGATATAGGAGCCGTACCTGGAAGTAAGTCAATACAGAACTCGATTTCCCGGTCAGGAGGCATAGCATACTCAGAAGAAAATACATCTGAAAACTCTTTAACAATAGGCACATTATCAATATCAGGAACCCTTTTAGTAGTATCAAGAACACTAGCCAAATACCCCGCACAACCACGGTTCAACAACTTTCTAGCCTTCATATAAGAAATAATTCGAATCTCTCTACCCCAGGGAACCGTTTCAAAAGAAAACTTAGGAACATTAGGGATAGAAAATGTGACCACTTTATTAACACAATCAACAGACGCATGATATTTACCCAACCAATCCATACCCAAGATAACATCAAAATCTTGTAATGGTAAGATAACTAAATCAGCAGGTAAAACATGCTCACGTATATGCACATCACAAGAATGCAACACCTCATTGGTCACCAAACACTCCCCTATAGGAGTAGACACCTCTAACACATAAGGTAGAGATTCAGAAGACATGTGCAATCTAGAAGCAAAATGCACAGACACATAAGAATGCGATGAGCCAGGGTCTATAAGTGTATGTGCCCTCAAACTAGACACAGAAATAATACCTCCTATCACATTAGAGGACTCTGAAGCCTGTTGCTGAGAAATGGCAAAGACACGACCCTGAACTTTAGGCTTGCCTGAGGAATCACTCTTCTGACCCTGAGAGGACCCAACCACACTTCCTGATGCTTGCATTCTATACTTAGGGCAATCCCTCTGAAAATGTCCTAACTGACCACAGTTCAAACACTTGCCCTGCTTCTTCCAACATCTCTCTTCTGAATGCCCTTCTTTCTGACAATAGTTACAAACTCCTCTGCTCTGACTCCCTGAAGTGTTACTTTGATTTCTATTACCTGACTGTCTTTGAGAAGACCCTTTAAATTGTGAAGATCCACCTTTATTTCCTCGATTATCACCACGTTGTTGTTGTTGCCTAACTTGCTTCCCAACGCCTAACAATTCCATTTTCTTCTTATGTTCCTCAATATCATGCTCCACCTGGTAAGCTCGATCAACTGCATCTTGAAAATCTTGCAACTTATGGGATACTAGCTGAGTTCTAATCACAGTTTTCAAACCTTTCACAAACCTCGTAGCCTTCCTCTCCTCAGTTGCCACTAGGTGAGTACAATACCTGGACAACTCTGAAAATTTAGCTGAGTACTGAGCAATTGACATAGAACCTTGCTCCAAGCTAAGAAATTCCATCTCCTTCCTGTCTTGATCTACTCGAGGAATGAAGTGTTCTTTAAACTTTCCCAGAAAATTCTCCCACGTATAAGGTACATGAGTTTCATCCCATTTTGTTTTCAAAGCTTTCCACCAATGCTCAGCCGCTCCATTCAACTTATAAGTAGCAAACCTGACTTGATCTTCCTCAGAAGATCTCAAAGCATCAAAGATCTTTTCCATTGATTCAATCCACCTTTCAGTCTTGGATACATCGGGCTCTCCATCATAATCCATAGGCTTCATTTTTAGAAACTGTTCTAAGCCATATCTGGGTGGTACCTGTTCCCTTTCCTGCCTCTGATCATTTATAGTTTTCATCGCTACTTCGAACATTCCTTGAAACATAATTCGAGCCTCTTCTCTTGCATCCCCTTGCCCCGAAGAGCCGGCCTGATCTCCGTCAGTTTCACCCATTTTTAATGAATACCTGCATCAAACACTCAACGTTACTCACTCTATACTCTACTACCCTCCTAGGTCATTTAGTCATTCTAGACCATCTACAACCTAGCTCTGATACCAACTGTCGCGCCCCAGACCCGTGGTCCTACTTGGCCCCACGCTCGGGACACGATTGGAAGACGTTATAAAACACTTTTAGAAAAATTTTCGAAATATACTTTCATAAAGTTTAACAAATCCACACTTGAAGTTCAAAGACTTCCACTGACTTTCAAACAAACTTTCACAAACGAAACTATTTAGCCCGAAGGCTTACAAACCTTTATACAAATGTACTCACACCAACATTATCCAAAATATAGGTGTTACAAGACGATAAAGTCAAGGAAACTCTACCCAAAAGGTTATACATTTATGTAATGTAACCTTGACAAAACAAAACCCAACTCTTACCACTTTCAACGTCCTCCTGTGCCAAAGTGTCCTATCCCCTGGACTTGCTTTTATCTAAAACAGTAAACAAATAAGGGGTGAGAATGAATCTCAGTAAGCTACTAAAATGCAACTACGTTACATGCTGACATGATAATCATAAAGAAACTATATCAACAAATAATTATATAGCATATAGCACATAACATGAGAGATAACATCAACTCATATATCACAATTAACACATAGCCCACACTCTGGTGGATACCAAGCCAAGGTTTACCCAATAACCATAACTGTCTGAGAATACCATCTGAGAAAACCATCTGAGCAGCATAAATAGCTGAAGCCGTCGGGATCCCAAAAACAAACCATAACCAATAGAACCAAGTAACCAGAGAGGGAAATATGATACAAAGTCATAACCCAAATACTCACCAAAGGGAGCAATTCATCCCATCCAAGGCCAATCTGGACTGGGGAAACAAAGAAGGCACAGTGAACACCTTATAGTGAACTTGGCTTGTGTGCCACTATAATTCTCCCACCGCCTGACTCAGAAGCTCCAATGGAAAACCTTATAGTGGACTTACCTGTACCACTATAATTCCTCCATTGGCTGACACCACAACAAGACCACCTGGACTTTTAACAAGAAGCACAGTAATGAATACTTGCTAAACACAACCCGGGGAATTTAATCCAAGAAGGAACTAAGCCAATTACATCACAAGATGCACACGAAAGATTTCGCATAAAGAGTCCATAATAAGGACATTTAATCACAACCCAATCTTTTTCATTAACGACATAAAAGTCATACACATTCACGTTTGGGTCCTAAACAACCCCAAGGACCACACAAACAATTATCCTCTTGTACCCCAAATAACACAAACTATCAAACCTGAAAAACAGGGGGGTGCGCACGCCCCCAAGCATCAGAACCTCACTATTTTTGGACACTTAAGGGTGCACGCGCCCCACCAAAAGGGTGCGCACGCCTCCCTTCATCAGTCACTTTATGCCTAAACTGGTCAATAGGGTGCGCGTGCCCCCTTATCTAGGGTGCGTGCTCCCCCTCCTGATTTGGGCCAAATCCCAGATTCTCTCCTTAGTTCAAATTTTACTCCTTCCGTCCCACAAGTATAACATATATAACACAACTTAGACACTTTCATTAGCAACTTTGATTAGCAATTTTTCATCAGCAACTTTTAACATGGTTTCTAAACCATTACAATACCCAGCTAAACCAAGTCCATATACTCCCTTTGTCCCAAAATTACAAGTATAGCAAATATTACCCAAATCACAAAATTAACAAGTAGAAGTATCATACATAGCATATATGACTATTTTAACATTTAAAGGGGAATTAGTAACTTACCTAGTTCCGGAAAAAGTATCGCTGAAATAAGTTTTGTTCGGCTAGAAATGACCTACTCGACGCCCTGATCATTTTTATATAATTAGTTTTTAAAACGGGTAAGTAAATAAAAAGAATTAAATCGAAATGGATCGAACTTACCTTTTTCTTCTTACCCTAACTGAACGTAGAAGAAAGTTGCAGAACAATTTGTAAACACAGAGAAGGAAAAGAAAGAGGATTGCTTATAAATATCTTTACCATTTTTACATTTTGGTCACCCAAGTTTCAAAGTTAACACTTTACCCCCAAATGTATAATTTCAACAAGGACCCTAAAGTTTTAACTTAATCATTTAACTCCTTTAACCATTATTTTTACTAACTAAGTAAATAACACAATTAATCAAATATGATATGCAAATCATAAAATATGATGCAACACATAAAATGCACATATAAGTCAAATAAAAATCTCCAAAAATATAAAATAAATAGAAACGGGTTTTGGGGTCGCTACAGCTGCAATGCAAGAAGAGCTCAATCAGTTTGAAAGATGTAGAGTTTGGACTCTAGTTACAAGGCCCAGAGATCACACTGTAATTGGAAGAAAATGGGTATACAGAAACAAGATGGATGAAAATGGTTCTATAACTAGAAACAAAGCGAGGTTGGTTGCTCAAGGTTATAGGCAAGAAGAAGGGATTGATTATGATGAAACCTTTGCCCATGTAGCCAGACTTGAAGCCATTAGATTGTTCTTGGCCTATGCCTCCTTCAAGAAATTCAAGTTATATCAAATGGATGTGAAGAGTGCATTTCTGAATGGTGAACTACAAGAAGAATTCTATGTAGCCCAACCGCCAGGATTTGAAGACAACAAACACCTTCATCATGTCATCAAGCTCAAGCTCAAGCTCAAGAAGGCCTTGTATGGACTCAAGCAAGCTCCAGGAGCATGGTATGATACTCTATCTGAATTTCTTATTGAACAAGGCTTCTCTGAGGTAAAATTGATACAACCTTATTTATTGCTAAACATAAAGGTCATTCATTATTACTTCAAATATTTGTTGATGATATTATTTTCGGGAGCTACTAATGAAACTATGTGTGTTAAGTTTGAGAAGCTAATGAAAGGTAAATTTGAAATGAGTATGATGGGAGATTTGACATTCTTTCTTGGACTCCAAATAAAGCAATGTCATGATGGAATCTTTATCAATCAAGCCAAATACACCAAAGATTTGATCAACAAGTTTGGGCTTGAAACTGCAAAACCAGTAGATACCCCAATGCCTAAGGCCTGCAGTTTGGATCGAGATGAACAAGGTAAGAAAGTGAATCAGACACTCTACCGAGGTATGATTGGCTCTCTTCTTTACTTAACTGTAAGTAGGCCATATATCATGTTAAGTGTGTGTGTTTGTGGTAGATTTCAAGCTGACCCTAGAAAATCTCATCTTATTGCTGTTAAACGTATTATTAGATATTTATGTGGCTCTGTTAACCTTGGACTTTGGTACTCCAAAGAATCTTCATTTGATTTGTTAGGTTATTCAGATACTGATTTTGCAGCGTGTAAGATTGATAGAAAAAGCACTAGTGGTACATGTCAGTTCCTTGGATCTCGGCTTGTATCATGGTCCAGCAAGAAACAGGCTTCGGTTTCAGTATCAACCGCTGAAGCTGAATACATTGCGGCTGGAAGCTATTGCTCTTAAATTCTCTGGATGAAACAGCAGTTGGAAGACTATAAAGTATTTGAAAAGAACTTCCCTATCTAATGTGATAGTTCTGCAGTAATATCTATCTCCAACAATCCAGTTCAGTACTCAAAGACCAAGCACATTGACATAAGATATCATTTCCTCAAAGATCATGTTGAAAAGAAGAACATTTTTCTAGCTAAGGTGGGAACCGATGATCAAATTGCTGACATCCTCACCAAACCACTTGAAAACTCCAGGTTCTTTCATTTACGAGGAGAAATGGTTATGATGGAACTAACTTAAATTATTTCATATCTATTTATTTCTTGTTCTAATAAATTTTGTTGAGTATTTTGGCTCTTGTTAGAAAAGGCAAAAATAGCTTGTGGTTCTATCAAACATTGGAACCGCATCAATAAAAGTTCGGTAGAAGATTCTAATCAAACCGCAGAGTCAAGAAGGATGATTTCGGTTTGCTCCAAACCGTATCAAGAAAACAGTACATCGGTTTGACCTAGTGAAACTGAAGACAGAACTGAGAGATATCGGTTTCATAAAAACCGATAGTGAGGAAAAGGTATGTCGGTTTACTAAAACCGCTCAGGTATGTATAATTGCAATTTAGTCCCTACTTTATGTCACTTCATTCTTTAAGGACCTTTGTGCAATTGTTTCTGCCGCATTAAATGCGAAAGACAGGTAAACTGACGGTTAAGCTTTCTACAGCCGTCATGGTCGCTCCACTACCCGAGGTGGTTAATTTGGGTATAAAAGACAAAGTTTAATTCATTTTACCTTTTTACTTTCTTCCTCATTTGGCAAAAACCCTTTCTCTCTCCTCTGTTCACCGTACTCTCTCTCTCTCTGTTCTTTCTCTCAAATTTTCTTACTTAAACGATTTTCAAATGGCACCAAAGAAATCAATTGATCTTGCTTCTGCTTCTACTTCATCTAAACCATCGAAGCCAGATAGGTATGATTTCTTGAACCCTAACTCAGTATTTATTTTTGTCCGCCATTGTTGAGCTTGAAAAAGCTTGTTCATCTTCCTTGATCTTTTTATGCTTTTTCTTCGATATTTTGGTTGGATTGTGTTCGCATTTGCTTATATATATTGTTTGTATGTTTTATTTTGTGATTTGTGTTCAATTTCTGAGCAAAATCAACTTTTGGGTTTTTCGGTGTTCGTTCGTATTTTTGCAGATTCTGGGTTCTCATGATGTTATTTGCTCCTGTTTATTTAGAACTTTGTTAGAATCTCCCCTTTGTGATCGTTTTGGTATACTTATTTCATATTTTGGTTAAGATTTTTTTTGCATGTTCTTACTCTGTTCTTCGTGTTCTTCGTGCATTCAAACTCTTTTTTAAAAACTTTCTCTTTGATCTGTTTTTACTTCATGGGTTTATTTATTCATGTTTTTACATTTTTACCCTTATTGCTTTACTTTTGCCGCATGATTTCATTGTTAGGATTCTTTGTTACAGTTTGTAAGTGTCATTCAAACCGCTACGTTTGTTCATTTGATTGAACCGCTCGGTTTGGTTAAATGTTATGAACCTCACGGTTTGCTCGATGTTTCAAACTGTTGTTTTTCAAATTATTTCTAACATTGATTATTTTTTAGGATTCATCAAATTTTGTGCCTAGCTCAAGGATTCTTGAAGATGAATTCAAACAGGACGCGATTGGAAGGAAGCTACTCCAACTACTAGAGACATCCAAGCTCCTACAGTTGTTCCTCATGGATGAGCCTCAATTCGTGCCTATCATTTGTTCTGAATTCTTTGATAACGGGATCTCTACTAATGCGGCTCTACTGAATGCAAGAGGAGAAGAGATTAGAGATTTGGAATCTGGTGAAATCAAGTGGTTACACAGATGCAAGCTTCCAAACCGACAAGGATGATTTTAGATCGCAATCTGGATTTGTATTTGTGCTTAATGGAGGTGCTGTTAGCTGGAAGAGTTCTAAGCAAAGTATTGTCGCTGATTCTACAACGGAAGCTGAGTATATTGCTGCATCCGATGCTGCTAAAGAAGCTGTTTGGATCAAGAAGTTCATAACTGAACTAGAGGTAGTTCCTAGCATTGCTGATCCAATAGACCTTTATTGTGATAATAATGGTGCTATTGCTCAAGCAAGGGAACCAAGAAACCATCAGAAGTCCAAACACATACTTAGGCGTTACCATGTCATTCGAGAAATCATTAACAGAGGTGACGTGAATATATGTAGAGTACCAACTGATGATAACATTGCCGACCCATTAACAAAGGGTCTTCCTCAAACGAAGCATGATGGTCATGTTAGGTCTATGGGTATTCGATACATTAATAAGGCCTAGTGCAAGTGGGAGATTGTTGGTGTTGTATGCTCTAGGCACGTTTTGTAAAACGATTAATGTTATTTATATTAAAGATATTGAATGTTTGATTATTATATCATTTGCATGTTTAGTATAATAATCCCCGTCCCTGATAATTATGATTAATTATTAGTATAAGTTTAATAGATAATCATATGATGATTATGGTGTATGGGATACAATTAAACTTATGGGTATTTGTTGGAGACCAAATACTGGACTGACCCATATGAGATTTATGTCATGGTCACAATGTCATAATTAAGTCTCATATAGTTATATTACTGGAATCTTTAGACCTGAGATTATCACAGTCTTCCACTTGATGAACATTACGTTTGACATATTCAAACGTTACCCCTAATCGGGTAGCTATAAAGAATGTGATTGGCGTAATCGGATTCATGTAGGGAAAGGTAATAAATCAAGAAGGGATTTGTTCCTCGTAAGAGAGAGATGTCAAGCTTTGGCCACTCGAAGAATGGTGTTGATGAAATGCATGGCCGTGCTCAAATAAGATTTGTACTATCAATACATTCTGGATCGAGAAAGCATTGAACATTGTAAGTTGACCATTGACCATGACTTACGTTCAATAGACATCGTGAAACAAAGAGATTGTAATATGTTCTATAAAGGATTCAAGAACTTATACAAGTTATATTAATTGGGTAGTCATGATGGCTTGCTAGAGTCCGCTCATGATTTATGAGCACAAATGTATTTGGGCTCATTGCCAACTTAATATAATCCTATGGGGTCACACACAAGAGAACGAATTATTTAAAAGACTAAAATCAGGATTCTGGTGGTGCTCGGCCGAGCACTTCATAAGACTCGGCCGAGCATGTCCATCAGAAGGTCAGATTATTTTGGAGCAAGGTGCTCGGCTGAGCACCTCAAAGGACTCGGCCGAGCAGGCCCTGTTCGGGCCCAATAACTGATTTCGTGTTGTGACGGGTTTTAACATATTTCTCCTAAAAGGTTTAGGACTAATAAGTATATAAACTCCTAACAACGACCTAATCAGTAGAGATTGATTCCATATCAATTAGAGAGCCTCCGAGGGAGAGAAAAACAAGTTCTTCTTCTTCCTCAAGAACAAGAACATTGGTTTTCCATATGGCCTTAAAAGTAGAAAGAGTTTCTATTGGGTCTAGCAATCCGGTTCAAGAATCGTTCTTGAAATTCGTTCGCGTGTAGATAAACGTAGAGGGCGTTGACATCAACTCCTTCAAAGTTCGTGATCCAAGTTTTGCGGTCGTTCCTACGTTTGTGATTCGAAGACGCGCGAAGAACAAAGATTGAAGATCTCAGAATTTTAAAGCTCTGTCACGGTTAGTGTTCTAAATCCATCTCCATATTAATTTAATCATCGTGATCGGATCTAGGCTTTTGGGTTTTATTCCGCTGTGCATGTTTGCTCAAAACCCAACACAAGATGTCTAGAGACAACCAGTACTATACAAGACTGTCTACCCCAAAATAAGGAGTTACATAACCCATAATACATCGTCTTCACCAAAATGTAAAAGGACCACGATCCCCAAAAGAATAACCACATGCGTAGTAAGCTCCCAGCTATGTCGAGCCTCACTTCGCACTATCACTAGCCTTCTTTTGATCTAAGGAAAACAAATAAACAAGGAACGGGGTGAGATAAATCTCAGTAAGCTATTAGATGCAACTACATGACATGTTATCATGCAATTCAAGTAGATACTCAAGTAATCATGTATCAAGTATCATCAAGTAACAAGTATATGAGAGGCTAAACCACTCATCAAGTAGCACATAAGGCTAAGCTAGCACGTTATAATGGATATTGCTTCCTTCCTTATTCCTCCCAAGAATACCATTGTTGTCGTAGCTTGTATTACTTTGACAAATCACGATCAATATCAAGAAACCGCTTATACAGTATATATAAGAAGACCCGATAACCAGTGTCATTTCCAAGATCAAGATTCACGAGGTGTTCACGAGTTTAGCATTCACTTTTATCAGGCGTATTGCTCTAACAAAGGAAGCTATGCCATTACTATGGCCTGTAGTAAGGGGTCAAGCGCAGATACATAGATCCCCGATTATCACTTTGGCCCCAGCCTTATGATAATCGTGAACATATATACCTCCGAACAAGCAAGGACCAGCTGGACTCATACAAGAATACACAAGTAGGTATTTACTTGAACTACGGGAGTAGAACTAATCCAAAAGTAGTGGACTAGCTCACAACACGGAACATGCTTCAAGAAATCAAGAAGTCACATTATTATCAAGTAGCTATACGCAATGTTTGCACATACACATCAAGAACATTTCTCATACACGTTAGTGCTTGTTCATAGCACTTTCTAGTTCATTACCATACACATGTATTGGTGTCAAGTCATGTACAAAATTTTATTATCTTATATTCAAGTTTTAATCTAATTATTTGGATGTTCAAGTCATGTACAAGATTTTATTGTCTTATACTTCAAGTTATAATTCCAATCTTTGGACATTCAAGCATGTATAAGAGTTATAAATTTTACTCTTACAAGTTCTTGATCCTATTCTTAGGATGTTCAAGCTCAAGACATTGTTCTAATGCTCCTAAGGTACACCAACATTGGTTTCAAGACAAGCATAACATATTAGTGCTTGTTCATAGCACTTTCAAGATATAAGGAAGAGTTGTTACTCTTATACTTAAGTTCTCATTTGAGTTCTATAAGTGTTCATGTTCAAGACTAAGTTCTAATGCCCCAAAAGGTGCACAAACATTGCTAGTACATCTTATACTAAGGCTATACCTTAACTAGGGTTATTTCCAACTTGTACAAACTTTAAACCACACTTTTATTTTTCAGGGTAAGTGGGCGGGCACCCACTAGGGACTGGACGGTCGCCCACTCGGCATAATTATATGGGAAGCTTTCAGTAGTTTTGGGCGGTCGCCCATAGCCCCTCTGGGCGGGCGCCCAAGGCCTAATTCAGCAAATCATGATTTCTTTCCTAGGCTTAGAATTCTCCGTCCCAAGCGTAGGAGTATACTTTTTACTAACACTTTAATAACTAAACAATGCCTAGGAGTGCCCTAACAAGTTCAAAACATTTTTCCAAGTTTACTCTTTCATTATTTTACACAGAAGGTTATACTCCCTTTGTCCCAAATTTACAAGTATCACAAAAATCACTCCAAACACGAAATTAACAATCACAAGTATCAAGAATAAGATATATGCATGTTATTACAAGCAAGGGGGATCTAATAACTTACCTACTCGGAATCAAAGTCAAGGAAACTTATTTCTGTTCGGCCGGAAACGCTCTATTTAATGCCACAAATATTTATCCGGGATCGGAATCAAGAACATAGGGATAATTATACTCGAGGAGTCGAGAATAGGGTAAAACTCTAACCCTAGCTTTTGCTTACAGAGGAAACGTAAAGAATTTTGGGGAAGAATGCTTTCTCAGGCAAACCAAAACAAGATATACTTACAAGTTTCGAAAATGACACTTAGGCCCCTCAAGTTTCACTTTTAACAAAAAGGCTCCTAAAGTCCTATTTTCACAAATGACCCAAAAGTCAAAACTAGACATTTAACCACCTTAATATTCTAAAGCAGTTAAGAAATTAATTCAAGTAAAACTAGCACATAATATGCAAGTTCAAGAATTTAACAAGCAAGTCAAATATTTAACAAGAATAATGATGGGCGTTACATCCTCCCCACCTTAAAGAAAATTCGCCCACGAATTTTAGTTACCAAGATTTTTCAATAGGCTCGGGTATTTATCTCACATCTCTTTCTCGGTTTCTAAAGTAGCCTCTTCTATTTCATGATTTCTCCAAAGGACCTTCACAATAGGAATCCTTTTGGTGCGCAAGACTTGCTCTTTCCAGTCAAGAATTTCAACAGGTTGTTCCTCATAAGACAAATCAGGCTGAACTGGAATAGCCTCATACTTAAGAACATGCGACTCATCCACTATATACTTGCGAAGCATGGACACATGAAAAACATCATGAATACCAGATAAAGAAGGTGGTAAAGCAACTCTATAAGCCAACTTTCCAACTCTTTCAAGAATTTCAAATGGACCGATATAACGAGGAGATAACTTTCCTTTCTTCCCAAATCTCTTTATACCTCTACGAGGAGATACTTTCAAGAATACAAAGTCACCTACCTGGAATTCAAGATCCCTTCTGCGATGATCAGCATAACTCTTTTGTCTACTTTGAGCTGTGCGCAGTCTATCTCGGATTAATTTCACACTCTCAACTGACTGTTGAACCATTTCAGGTCCCAAGAGTCTAGCTTCTCCCACTTTTTCCCAGCATATAGGAGATCGACATTTTCTACCATAAAGAGCTTCATAAGGAGCCATTTCAATGCTAGACTGATAACTGTTGTTATAAGCAAACTCAGCCAAAGGAAGATAAGTATCCCAACTGCCTTTAAAGTCAACAACACAAGCATGTAACATATCCTCGATAATCTGTATAAGTCTCTCAGATTGCCCATCAGATTGGGGATGAAAAGCAGTACTGAAATTCAATTTAGTACCCATGGCACCCTGAAGAGCTTGCCAAAATCGAGAAGTAAAACGAGGATCTCTATCAGATACAATACTCACAGGAACTCCATGGAGTCGAACAATCTCCTGAACATACAAAGATGCCAACTGAGACAATGAATATCCCATGGAAACAGACAAGAAGTGAGCTGACTTGGTCCGTCTATCCACTATAACCTAAACAGCATCATGGCCTCATCTGGTACGTGGCAAACCAGTCACAAAATCCATCGTGATATGCTCCCATTTCCACTCTGGAATTTCTAATGGTTGCAAAAAACCTGCTGGACGTTGATGTTCCACTTTTACCTATTGACAAGTCAGACACTTGGACACATATTCTGCAATTTCTCTTTACATGTTGTTCCACCAGAAATGTTTCTTCAAGTCTTGTTACATTTTTGTGCTTCCAGGGTGAATAGTATACTTGGGTTTGTGAGCCTCTTCAAGAACTCTCTTTTTAATCTCAAGATCAACTGGAATACAAACTCTGCCTCGAAAGGTAAGAATTCCATCACTGTTGAAAGAAAATCTGGTTGCTTTCCTTCATTCATACCACTAATAATTTTCTGCAATTCAGAATCGGTTACCTGAACTTCTTTGATCTGTTGGAGTAAATCTGAAGTAGCCTTTATATTAGCAAGAATAACTCCATGTCTAGATTCACAAGGACTCCAATCACATAAATCCTCTAACATCTTCCATTCACAAATCATCAAGCAAAAAACATAAGTTTTTCTGCTCAGTGCATCTTCCACAACATTTGCTTTCCCTGGATGATAAAGGATAGTACAATCATGATCCTTCAATTTCTCCATCCACCTACGTTGTCTCATGTTAAGCTCTTTTTGAGAAAACAAGTACTTCAAGCTTTTATGATCAGTAAAGACTTCAAATTTTGTTCCATACAAGTAATGCCTCTATTTATGCAAAGCAAAAATAATCGCAGCCAACTCTAAATCATGAGTAGGATAATTCTTTTCATAAGGAGATAATTTTCGAGAAGCATAAGCTATTACCTTTCCATCTTGCATTAGAACACAACCCAATCCTTCTTTAGAAGCATCAGTATAAACCATGAAATTCTCAGAACCACTAGGCAAAGCCAAGACTGGAGCTGTCGTTAAGCGCCTTTTCAACTCTTGAAAACTTGCTTCACACTTGTCATTCCACTCAAAAGAAATAGCTTTCTTAGTCAGATTAGTCAATGGAGTAGCAATCTTGGAGAATCCCTCAATGAACCTCCGATAATAACTAGCCAAGCCCAAGAAACTACGGATCTCTGTCACTGTAGTTGGCCTCTTCCAGTTTACAACTGCTTCAACTTTGGAAGGATCTACTGCAATACCAGTAGCAGACACAACATATATCAAGAATGAAACCTCTTCTAACCAAAAAGCACATTTTCTGAATTTTGCAAATAATTGTTTCTCACGAAGAACTTGTAATACCACTCTGAGATGTTGTTCATGCTCAGCCCGTGATTTAGAATACACAAGAATATCATCAATGAATACCACCACGAAACAATCAAGATATGGTTTAAAGATACGGTTCATCAAATCCATAAATACAGCTGGAGCATTTGTCAAACCGAATGGCATAACAATAAACTCATAATGCCCATACCTGGTACGGAAAGCTGTCTTTGGTATATCCTCAGATCTGATTTTCAACCGATGATAACCACTTCTCAAGTCAAACTTCGAGTACACTACTGAATCCTGAAGTTGATCAAACAAGTCATCAATATGAGGTAACGGATATTTGTTCTTTATGGTTACCTGATTAAGATCTCTATAATCAATACATAATCGCAAAGTCCCATCTTTCTTTTTGACAAATAACACTGGTGCACCCCACGGTGATACACTAGGCCTGATGAAGCCCCTTTCAAGTAATTCCTCAAGCTGTGTTTTTAACTCTCTCAACTCAGCTGGAGCCATTCTATAAGGTACTTTAGAGATTGGTGCTGTGCCTGGTAATAACTCAATACAGAACTCAAGCTCTCGATCAGGTGGCATGCTATACTCAGAAGAGAACACATCTGAAAATTCAGACACAACAGGAATATCTTCCATCTTGGGAACAGATAAACTCTTGTCAAGCACACATGCGAGATACCCGGCACAACCACGAGATAAAAGTTTTCTAGCTTTTAAAGCAGAAAGGCCAAAATATATTTAGCCCCCCAAAGTATCCACCCATTCTCACTTTGCACCCCAAACCCAATTTTGTCCCAAAGTGACCCTCTAATTTACCATTTGTCCCAGTTTGACCTATGACCCCCTATTACCCCTAACGACGTTAGAAAGTTAATGAGAAATGGTCATGTGTATGTCATGTGAGGGTTCTTTTGGCCATTTTCTTTTTAACTTTCAATTAAAAGAATGAAAAGGAAAAAAGAAAAATAAAGCAAATGCAAAACAAAAAGAAAATAAAAAAAACAAAACAAAAACAAAAAAGAAAACCCATAATATTGATCCAGGTGGACCTCGAATCAGACGGCGAGACAGAAAATCGACAATGGCGCGTCTCCTTTCCCAAACCCTAATTCGAACCTCATCATCTTCATACCAAACCCTAAGCCACGGAAAATCGCAAACTCTAGATCTCTACTTCTCACCTCACATCCTGACACAACGCTACCGCTCAAATCAATCTGTAAGGCACAATTGATCCAGGTGGACCTCGAATCAGACTGCAATACGGAGGGATTTAGCATGCGCAAGCTCGAGGATGTCATCCATAATATTGCTGTCAAGCGATCCGTTCCCGATTGGCTTCCTTTCGTTCCCGGTAGTTCCTATTGGGTCCCACCTCCCCGCCGACCTTATGGATTGGTTGAAGTGCTCGGAAAGCTGCATGATCCGTTTATGGGGAAAGATCCTATGTCGTCGTCGTCGCACAGCTCCGTAACAGGTTGGCCTTCGTCCGCTTTCTATATTGAAGGTACCGTTGTTGATTGGTGGGGTTGGGTGGTGGTGGAGGTGGCGGTCGGATTTTGAAAAAGATGGTGGTAGTGGTGGTTGTTGACTGGTGGGGTTGGGTGGAGAAAGAAAATGCCACCGTAATAACAAATTGACATTTTTGTCCTTCTCTTTTCAAAGAAAATGATAAAAATATCCCTCATGTGACATGCACATGACTATTTCTCGTTAATTTTCTAACGCCGTTAGGGGTCATAGTGGATCATAGGTCAAACTGGGACAAATGGCAAATTAGAGGGTCACTTTGGGACAAAATTGGGTTTGGGGTGCAAAGTGGGAATGGGTGGATACTTTGGGGGGCTAAACATATTTTGGCCAAGAAGAAATAACACGTATAGCACATATAGGCCTATCACCTTCAAATGTAAAATCAGGTAAACCAGGTATAGAAAAAGTTACTACTTTTCTATGACAATCAACAGATGCATGATGCACATAAAGCCAATCCATGCCAAGAATCACGTCAAAGTCCCTTATAGGTAACACGACTAGGTCAGCAAGAAGGGTATGATCACCCACAAGAACCTCACATTTCTTGTAAACCTCAGAAGCAAACATGCAATCTCCCATAAGGGAAGATACTTCTAGCACATAAGGCATAGAATCAGGAAGAACATGCAAGTACGACACAAAATGAGATGCCACATAAGAATGAGATGAGCCTGGATCTATCAGGACTCGCACTCTCGTACTAGAAAGTAATATAGTACCTCCTATGACCGCGGAAGACTCAGCTACACCCTGCTGATCTAGAGTAAACACTTGACCCTAAACTTTAGTTCGACCCCCACTATCTCTCTTAGTACCTGAGGCCTGTTGACTTGTACCCCCAACTTGACTTCCCTTGCCTTTAGGACAATTCTTGATAAAGTGCCCTGTTTCCCCACAAGATAAACATTTTCCTTTCAAACAATAACCACACACTTTCCTGGAACCTTGGACTGTTGTCTTAGAACCAGTTGATACACTACCTTTACTTTCATAGGGTTGTCGAAATCGACGATCTTGGTGGCTAGATTTACCACCCTTAGAACCAGATCCCTGTGCTTTCTCTGCAACATGACCTGTCATGATTGTTCCCAACTTCACTTTGTGTTCTTCAATGTCATTTTCAATCCCATAAGCCCTCTCCACTGCTTGTTGATAACTAGTAAGCTGTAGAGAAAGAAGTTGCTTCATGTACTCGGTCTTCAACCCCTTCACAAACCTCTGTGCCTTCTTTGTTTCATTTGGAACTAAGTGATCATAATACCTAGCCAATTCTGTGAACTTGGTTGAGTATTGCCCCACTGTCAAGCTTCCCTGCTCTAGATTAAGAAATTCCATCTCTTTTCTGTCTTGAACCACTACTGGAATGAGCTATGACTTGAATGCTTTGAGAAAATTCTCCCAAGTATATGGTACCCCTTCCAGTTCCCAGCTTTTATTCAGAACTTGCCACCAATGTTCAGCAGCTTTCTCAAGTTTAAAAGTTTCAAATGTTACGTTATCACCTCCTGCACATCTCAAGGCTGTAAAGATCTTTTCTATACTTTCAATCCACTCTTCTGCCTTCTTAGCATCAAATTCCCCATCAAAGCTACAAGGTTTCAACTTCAAGAACCTTGTAAGTCGATTAGGATAATCCCAGTCTATATTATCAACCATCTCTTCTTGAGGAGTTACAGATCTCAGCTGATTACTGCCACTAGTACCTTCAGAACTCATTGTACCTGTAGGTAAACACTCGGCGTTAATAACACCCCAAGACTAACCCATACCTAGGCCATAGACTCGAGACTTAGAGCAAACCAAGGTAGCTAAATAGGGTAACTAAACCAGGGTAGCTCTGATATCAAACTGACACGCCCCCAGGTCCCGGGATCCCATAATAGAACCTCAAACCTGGATGCGCGTGACTAACAAGAATAAAGAAACTAACAAGAAACGGGATGACATTTGTTTATAACAAACTGACATGATATATATACTCAAGAGTAAGGAGCTAAGATAGCTCACAACACGAGTTCTAGACAAGAAAATTAAAACCAAACATGATTATACACAGCGGAAGAAATGCCTAGCACATAAGCTGGCATTACAAGATGTCTAGAGACAACCAATACTATACAAGACTGTCTACCCCAAAATAAGGAGTTATATAACCCATAATACATCGGTCTCACCAAAATGTAAAAGGACCACGATCCCCAAAAGAATAACCACCTGCGCAGTAAGCTCCCAGCTATGTCGAGCCTCACTTCGCACTATCACTAGCCTTCCTTTGATCTAAAGAAAACAAATAAACAAGGAATGGGGTGAGATAAATATCAGTAAGCTATTAGATGCAACTACATGACATGTTATCATGCAATTCAAGTAGATACTCAAGTAATCATGTATCAAGTATCATCAAGTAACAAGTATATGAGAGGCTAAACCACTCATCAAGTAGCACATAAGGCTAAGCTAGCACGTTATAAAGGATATTGCTTCCTTCATTATTCCTCCCATGAATACCATTGTTGTCGTAGCTTGTATTACTTTAACAAATCACGATCAATATCAAGAAACCGCTTATGCAATATATATAAGAAGACCCGGTAACCAGTGTCATTCCCAAGATCAAGATTCACGAGGTGTTCACGAGTTTAGCATTCACTTTTATCAGGCGTATTGCTCTAACAAAGGAAGCTATGCCATTACTATGGCCTGTAGTAAGGGGTCAAGCGCAGATACATAGATCCCCGATTATCACTTTGGCCCCAGCCTCATGATAAGCGTGAACCTATATACCTCCGAACAAGCAAGGACCAACTGGACTCACACAAGAATGCACAAGTAGGTATTTACTTGAACTACGGGAGTAGAACTAATCCAAAAGTAGTGGACTAGCTCACAACACGGAACATGCTTCAAGAAATCAAGAAGTCACATTATTATCAAGTAGCTATATGCAATGTTTGCACATACACATCAAGAACATTTCTCATACACGTTAATGCTTATTCATAGCACTTTCTAGTTCATTACCATACACATGTATTGGTGTCAAGTCATGTACAAAATTTTATTATCTTATATTCAAGTCTTAATCCAATTCTTTGGATGTTCAAGTCATGTACAAGATTTTATTGTCTTATACTTCAAGTTATAATTCCAATCTTTGGACATTCAAGCATGTATAAGAGTTAAATTTTACTCTTACAAGTTCTTGATCCTATTCTTAGGATGTTCAAGCTCAAGACATTGTTCTAATGCTCCTAAGGTACACCAACATTGGTTTCAAGACAAGCATAACACATTAGTGCTTGGTCATAGCACTTTCAAGACATAAGGAAGAGTTGTTACTCTTATACTTAAGTTCTCATTTGAGTTCTATAAGTGTTCATGTTCAAGACTAAGTTCTAATGCCCCAAAAGGTGCACAAACATTGCTAGTACATCTTATACTAAGGCTATATACCTTAACTAGGGTTATTTCCAACTTGTACAAACTTTAAACCACACTTTTATTTTTCAGGGTAAGTGGGCGGGCGCCCACTAGGGACTGGGCGGTCGCCCACTCGGTAGAATTATATGGGAACCTTTCAGTATTTTTGGGCGGTCGCCCATAGCCCCTCTGGGCGGGCACCCAAGGCCTAATTCAGCAAATCATGATTTCTTTCCTAGGCTTAGAATTCTCCGTCCCAAGCGTAGGAGTATACTTTTTACTAACATTTTAATAACTAAACAATGCCTAGGAGTGCCCTAACAAGTTCAAAACATTTTTCCAAGTTTACTCTTTCATTATTTTTCACAGAGGGTTATACTCCCTTTGTCCCAAATTTACAAGTATCACAAAAATCACTCCAAACACGAAATTAACAATCACAAGTATCAAGAATAACATATATGCATGTTATTACAAGCAAGGGGGAGCTAATAACTTACCTACTCCGGAATCAAAGTCAAGGAAACTTATTTCTGTTCGACCGGAAACGCTCTATTTAACGCCACGAATATTTATCCGGGATCGAAATCGAGAACAGAGGGATAATTATACTCGAGGAGTCGAGAATAGGGTAAAACTCTAACCCTAGCTTTTGCTTACAAAGGAAACGTAAAGAATTTTGGGGAAGAATGCTTTCTCAGGCAAACCAAAACAAGATATACTTACAAGTTTTGAAAATGACACTTAGGCCCCTCAAGTTTCACTTTAACAAAAAGGCCCCTAAAGTCATATTTTCACAAATGACCCAAAAGTCAAAACTAGACATTTAACCACCTTAATATTCTAAAGCAGTAAAGAAATTAACTCAAGTAAAACTAGCACATAATATGCAAGTTCAAGAATTTAACAAGCAAGTCAAATATTTAACAAGAATAATGATGGGCGTTACAGGTTGTGTATCGTGCACGTCACCTTCTACTTCATTTTGTTGTTGTTGTACGTTGAATGCCATCGCTTCTTCGTTTCCTTCATGTCCTCCCATATTTTCACCACCAAGACCCCCATCATAAGAGGGATAGTAGGCATTATCATCTTGCATCGGTGGTGGTGTTGGTGGGTGAGATGAAGTTTATTTTGTGCTCTTTCCTCTTCTAATAATGGCTAGGAGGTCAGAAAAAGGCGCTAAAACTCTGGAAGGCTTGAAATTGAGGTAAGTGACCGTTGGAACCGTTCGGTTCCACAGTTCTGGCTCCCGGTTTCATAACCGGCGGTTCCACAGTTCTAATATCCTTGGACCCGTATTCGAACCGGCTCTGCACGGTTTCTGGTTCGGTTCCCGGTTCCGATGGTTCCCAGGTATAGCCGATTCTCGGTTCCGGTTCTGCCGGCTCCCGGTTTTTTTGGGCGTGTATATTGTGGAGCATATTAGTTTTATATCAGAAGAAATGAGAAGATATTTATTTTTAACAAAAAATGTTACAAAAATATTAGGTATATGTTCAATTACAAGTGCCTAAAATTCAATCGCTCTTTACCTAAATCCGAAAGATAAACCAAAACTAGTTAATTAATCTGCGAATGAGTGTCAAATAGACGTGTCCATTTTTCAACCGTAACCGGTTAACCGTCGGTTTTTAACCGGGTTAACCGGATTAACCGTTTAACCGTAACCGGCCATCACGGTTATAAGGTTAGGTTACGGTTAGCACTTAATGGATATCCTAACCGGCGGTTATAACCGTTAACCGCCAGTTATAACTGGATGGTCACGTCTAGTGTCAAATTCTACATGTAAAATAAAGCACCAAAAATACAATTACATAAATTCCATAATAATTAGGTAAATGAATTAGCTTTCGTCACATATATTCCCTAACTCGACTTCTTTACCTTATAGCGTGGGTTGTGTCTTGCGTTTATTCTAATCTAAACGGGATTGCCCAATTTTCTCTCAGTGAAAAGTCACGTGCAGCGTACATGTCCACTTAACGGTGATTTTTGACAGAAACCGTCAGAAAGCCCCTAATTGCAAAAAAAATATTGATTTTGAGTCATGATTTAGCGGGGGGAAAAGTCGAGGCCCCTTTTAGACGACCCCCCCCCCACTTGAGTCCAGGCCCTAAATTATCATTAACCCAAACGGGATTGCCCAATTTGCCCTCAGTGAAAAGTCACGTGCAACGCACATGTCCACTTAACGGTGGTTTTTTACGGAAACCGTCAGAAAGCCCCTAATTGCCAAAAGAAATTGATATTAGCCCTGATTTAGCGGGGGGAAAAATTGAAGCCCCTTTTAGACGTCCCCTTGAGTCCATGCCCTAAATTATCTTTAACCCTTAAATTAATATAATCATAAATTTATAACTTTTTGAACGAGATTTGTTGGAGCATTTATCCCACATCGGGAATTAACTAGCCAAAGCCTGACTATATAAAGATCCAGGGCCACTCCTCCCATTGCCAATTGGTTTTGAGATGAACCTCAGACTTTATCATGGTATCAGAGCCGGCCCTTTACACGTACGAGCTCAAAGTTCGGCCCATGATGATCTAGCCCCACGTCACCCAATTATATGTCCACGCGTAAGCCCAAAGTTCTTCGGCTACGCACGTGAGGGGGCGTATTGGAGCATTTATCCCTCATCGGGAATTAACTAGTCAAATATGTCCACGCGTAAGCCCAAAGTTCTTCGGCTACGCGCGTGAGGGGGCGTATTGGAGCATTTATCCCACATCGGGAATTAACTAGCCAAAGCCTGACTATATAAAAATCCAGGGATGGAACCTCAGACTTTATCAAGATTCATTAATTAAAATATCAAAAATTAAACAAAATGGGGATTGATAACAGCGGGTGCTGTAGCGATGTCATGAGCTATTCGGGTGTACATAGTAGCCTACCAAACGGGCATGTGAAAAGAAAGCTGGACACCCGAAAAAGGAGAAAGAAATGGCTAGAAAAGTTTGGGAAAAGGGTGGGAGAAAGACAAAAAAAGAAAATGAAATAGAAATAAAAAGTACTCTCTCCGTCCTATACTTATTTCTACCAAATAATACGTTAAGTATTGTGAGTGGGTATGAGAAAAAAAATAAATTAGTATATAGTTATTGTGAATGGATAATAGAGATAAAGGTAAACGTTTTGTGTAAATAGCAATAAGTATAGATGCTCCGAATGAAAATAAATAGCGATAAAGCATAAGACAAATTACTCTTATGATAATAAACCCAGGGAAAGCAACCAAAGGCCAAAAAAGCAGCACCCTTTTCAATTCCTACTCCTCCCACCACAACCCAACAAGAGACAACATCCTCAAAAGCTCTCTTTTTGTATCTCTCCTCCCCACCAAAATTGTAAAAGATCCCACAAATTTCTCTCTGTTCTTGAACCCATCAATGAATTAAGTTTTTGTGTGTGAGAGAGAAACATAGAGAGAGAGAGAGAGAGAGAGAGAGAGAGAGAGAGAGTACATTTACTGGGGTAATGGGGATACATGTTCAAACTTGTTTTTGATTGTGATTTGTTTCTAGGGTTTTCGCTAGTCTACCCTTTTGCATATACAAGTTTTTTGTTTTGTTTTGTGTGGGTGTATGTATAGATAGGTGAGTGTGTGAATTGGTATAAAGAGATGTCGCAATCGGAATCAGGGGAGTCGGAGCTGGTGCGATCGGTGGCGGACACTCGCGGCAAACATCGAATTTCTGCTGAATTGAAACGCCTTGAGCAAGAATCCCGTTTCTTGGAGGTTTGGTTTTCTTTTTCTTTAATTTTCCAGAATTTTATTGTTTTAGCCTTTTCTTTTGACTCTGTTTATTTGAATTTTACTGTTTGAATAAATTTAATTATTGGATAGCTTGTTATTTGAAAGAGGCTTGTTTTATACTATGTGGGTTTTGTAAATTAAGTTGAAAAAAGTTGATGTTTTATATCTGAGTTTTTAATTGGAGTAGATGTTTATCTTGAAGTTGATTGGTCTTTTTTTGATTCTTTAGATTGGAATTGATTTAAAGTTTGATTGTTTGACTGATTGGTTTGCGCGTTTGGGTGAACTTCGAAAGTAATCTAGAGGACTGAGCCGCTCCAAAAACAATGTACAAGGCGAGGTATGGGGATGGGAATGCAGATGAAACTGCTTTAGGATCTTTGTCTATGATATGCCAGCCAGGTTTAGATGTTGGGCTGTTTTCTGTATGCTGTCGATAATTGGACTCGAGCAAATGGTCCCAAATATTTTACTTGTTATGTTAATTTCGGGATAGTATCTGCTACTGTTGCAAAAAAAAAAATGCTCTTTGAGCACTTGCTGCTTAAAATTAGTATACAACTTTTCTCATCACGAAGATACTAACTTGGCAAATACTGTAGCACGATTGCTTTGACTTTAACAACATTCTCCCTCCGTCTTAAAATGATCTTCACATTTGACTATTCAAACTTTTTAAGGATATCATGTTTCTTCTGGCAATGTCGCAGGTCTAATTTCATTTTTGATGTTTGATTAAACCATCTTCAAAGCAGCCACCAAATCGTTAATGCTTTCATTAGTCTTCTTTTATCTTTTCCGTCCATTCAGAAACGATATGTGCTTTTGGGAGGTTAAAATACACTAGTTTTAACACTTTGGACCTTATTTAAGGTCTAGGTAAAATACGAAGTGGCATTACTTTGTCAACTGAATTCGGTGAAATTCTATTAATATGTCTAGCATAGATTCTATAAATGATAGATTCAACCCTGACGATACTGATTGTTTATGCGTGAAAGGTGCATTACTGTAGTCATCGTCAAGTTTGTCCGCTTTTTTGATCTAGCTTGAAAATGTTCATTTTCCGGAACATTATATCCGACAATAGGCATTTGAAATCTTCTCAGGTATAGACAATTAAGTTTGGAGCCAGTTATGATGTCAGCTGTCCAAATACAGAATAACATCTTTTCCTACTATTTTTAGTTGAATTTAATAGAAGAACCATTTATTGTTTGGTGATTTGTTTTCCATGTATCCGTTGGATTCCTAAAATAATAAAGAAGAGACTTTATTACTTTTGACTTTACCTTTATCATTCCAATCATGCATCCAAGAAAAAGCTTGCCCCATTTTTACTGTGCTTGATATCACTCGCATATTTACAAGAATCATCAGTACGTTTATTTGGTTTGTGGATCATTATTAGATATACTGTGACAAATTAATAAGTTGTTTCAAATGCCACTTTATCTTCACTTTGTATCCACTTAAAAAAGTACTGATAAAAGAATCTATATGGAAAGGAAGTTTCCGTCTTTTTGAATCGAGTAATTCAACTATATGGTTTTCTGTGGTTTTTAATTTTCAGAAGAGTTTTCTCTTTTAAACTTCACTCCAGCAAGTAATTTCCTCAATTTATTTCCTAACTTTACTCTTATTCCATGATTTCAATTGTACGTGACGTACGATCATGATTGGTAGTTTCGGATACGTCAATTTATATTTTCTTGTAAATGAGATGGATAATCAATATGGGGTTATAGTGTTGACAGTGTAGGCAGTAGGCACACGATCCGTGCATCACCAATACTACCTCCGTCCCAATTAAAACGACATATTTTGAGTGGAGCACGGCATTAAGGAAAATTGTTAGCGAAGTGGGTGTTGTGAGTGTGAAAAGTAGGGTAGGAGAGAGAAAGTGGGGTAGAGAATAGTAGGTGGAAAGTTATTACGAGTGTCAAAGTGGTATTATAATTTTTCCATTTGAGGAAGTGTGTAGTTTGTAATGGGACGCCCAAAAGGATAACATGTGTAGTTTCAATTAGGGAGGAGAGAGTATATTTCAATTGGTTATGGTTTCTCTTATTCACGAGGAATGTAAAATCTCGCCCTTGATTTTCAACTTTAGACTCCAATCCCCATTCCAAATCTCTAATTGTGAGTAGTCCCCTCATGAGAGATCTCTTCTTTCCAAATTGATGATTTTTTTATTTCATAGAATGGGTGTTGTTTCATTTACTTGCCTCATCATTTAGTCATATACATTATTTGTTTCAGGGTATAATTTTCTCCTACTGACATCATGCAGGAAGAGCTGGAACAGCTTGAGAAAATGGAGGCCGCCTCAGCTGCCTGTAGGGAGTGAGTATGAGATACAAGTTTGTTTTAGCTAATCTACTCCCTCCGTTCCAAAATAATCTTCCCATTTTTGTCATTTTTCGCTGTCCCAAAAAGTTTTTCCTATTTATACAATTTGGGCTTAAAATTGCATAAACAAAACATGGCTATCGAAGCAAGCGTTCATATTCTTAAAAAAAAAAAATCGAATAGTCTAATGGGAAGATCATTTTGGGACGGAGCAGTATATCATGTTAAGATTACTGATAATATTCTAAAACCCTTTTCATGTCTTGGCTAGATTATTAAGTAAACTGGAAACAAAGCCCGATCCACTACTTCCAATGTAATGTTCCTCTTTCTCATTTCTGTGTTTCTTTGTAAATAACTTTCTTCCTTAAATAGTGTGTACTAAATTTGATCGTCTTTTCTGTATTTGGTAGAACAAACGGCCCCACAAATCAAACATGGGATAGATGGTTTGAAGGACCACAAGATAAGTCGGGTTGCAGATGCTGGATTCTATGATGATCATAGGGCTTGGTTTGAAGCATTGTTTGGCGAGGTCTGAAGTAGGATGATTTTTACCCCACAATTGCAGATATTATAGAGCAACACCATATTCGTAGCAAGTGCTATGATGAAGGACTCCATTGTGCAGAAAGATGACAATTCTTTTCCTTTTAGTTAAATCAAAATCAAAAAGACCAGATATTTCTTTGTTTCACTTTTAATGTCAGCAGATGATAGATGAAATGTGACAATGTGCAGAAATAATAGTTTTCCGATTCCATTTCGCATCAAATGTCGTTTTTCTAGTTTTCAAGTTTATGGCAACTAGTATTTTGAAACAACTGGCTAAGAGAATTCCTCGGTCTTACGAAAAATAAGTTTTTCATTTTTCAAGTGTGCATCCCCTCGTAAGTGCAGGAGTGCTAATATGTGCGTGTGGTTACCGACACTTGTAAACATTCAAACTTACACTTATAGCAACAATTTTCAATAAGTGTCAGTTTGTGTACACTTTTTAATCAGTGTCAATGGGTGTGTATTTAGAACTGCCAGTGTGCATTAATAAGTGTTAAGTGTTTGTATTTAGAGGTGCACTTGGCTACAAAGAGGCTTCAAGCAGTGTAGTGTATTTCAAGAAACTTTAAGCCAAATGAGCGTATAGCTTTTTCAGTCAAATAAGCTTATAGCCCTTCTGTCTTGGCATATACAGTATTAAGGGTCAAACCATACACAAGATCAGTTCACGGAAAAAGCCAATCAAAACAAACATCACATCGGGATCAACAGACTTTCCGGGAGAAGGAAAGTTTCATGACCTTTCTAGGTTGTTGGTTTTCCAGTAACATGTTGTGCGATCCACCCTAAGCCATCGTACAGCCCTTCTCCCGTGACGGCACAACAAGCTTGGATGTGCCAATCGTGGTTCTTAATGCTGTGGAGAGAAAGTGCGTCCGTTATTTCAGCAGGGGTCATGGCGTCTTTCAGATCCTGCTTATTTGCAAACACGAGAATGACTGAACTCTGAAGATCTTCGTGGGGTAACAGCCTGAAAAGCTCGTCTTTCATTATAGAGATTCTGGCTCTGTCTGTGCTGTCTATCACTGCTATGACAGCATGAGTTCCACGGTAATATGTTGCCCATGATGTTCTCAGTCTGTCTTGCCCACCCAGGTCCCACACCTGAGATAAGATGCAAGAAAGTGAGACAAATAACATGTTATTTCTAAGGGAACCTACTAGCCGAAGAAGGAAAGGCGACTGGTAGTGGGTTGATCACATATTATGATGGAGAAGATCTTTAATTACAGCCCTCCAAACAAGAAACACAGAAAATAGAGGACGAAGAAGGAAAAGTGAAAAGTGGAGAGTCGAGACAGTGAATATAGATCTATAAGCATTTAGATTCCCACAAGTTAGTTATCAAACACTATATGCTTCCCTCAAGATAAAAGGTAGTTTCCCCAATCTTCCTGTCAAAGTGGCTAAATCTGAATAGTGGCTCAATAAGATAAGAAGTCCTGAAAGACAATTGCCAAAAGCAGAACGGGCATAACCAAACATTGCAAAACAGAGGTCAAGCTCTGTCTCTATATCCAGCTATTAGCCGAAGTTACCATTATGCCCCAAATAAATGGCAATCCAGCCATAACCAAACCATAAACAGAAATCCAGATATTGTCTTGGGATAGACCATTGCTCATATGAGATATAATGTTTAAAATAACCTTTACGTAACATTTATTTTCTTTTGCTAAAGTTGAGTCATTGAGTATGTCTACAAGTAGCATTCCCAATACTGAGAGTTTGACCTGTTCAGAGCGCAAAAGACTAAAATAGTGAAGGAGCAGATAACTTCCCGACACAATCAAACGCCCAAAATCAACAGACTTGAAGGGCAAACCAGGCACAGAGCCTTATCGTGAGTCATGACTTATCAAGCACTCTTTCATGTTTCAATAGACCACAAGATAATAATTTCAGAGATGGCAACATTTATCTTGCCTAGTCGTCCTTTCAGATTTCCAACCTATAGGGCTTCCTAGCACCTAGTCACTCAACAATGCAAAAGAGAAGTTTCAATTGAATCTAAAACTGGATGCATGAAAAATACTCGTATCACTATTTTCTCCAATAGAATTTGCATCTACAGAACCTGCTTATTTATCAGGAAACAAGGCTGAAGACAAGACACTCAAAATTAAGAAATCATGGCATTCCAACTATAAAAAGGTTTCAGCAATCATTAATCAAATATATCCCAGGAAACATTTACTCACACCCAAAAGGAGACATAAATCTCTAGTAGGTCCCTCTGAGCATGGCTGCAATTCAATAATGCTTATAGAGATCCTTTTTTTGTCATTCAATCTTTATCTTAATTAAGATTTTAAAGTAAATCACAATCAATTATATCCGTCTTAACCATTTTACCAATTCAAGGATGAAAGAAGATTAAGAAGGGGTAAGTAAACCTACAAGCGTCAAGTTCCTTGACTTCTTAAACCAACATTGACCTATCAATCAAGGACTCTGATCAGAGCTCAAATGAAGGTCCAGCAGAGTGGCCAAACCACTAATGGTAATAAATCATCCTGACAGAACAAGATGATAGGGGAAACAAAGAGAAACATTGCTGAGAATTACATAGGAAATCAAATTCATATCCCACCAACTTTACTTCAAGAGTGATGAAGGATAGCCTCAACTGATCACAGTCTGATCAGAAGATCAGATTTAAAACAACAATCAAAATTAAAACGAACTACCTTCCCAAAGTTGTTCTTAAAGCTCAACGGTGTGATATCTTTCTTGAGTAAAATTTTTGTTCCAGTGGTCCTTTTCACCCTTATAGGTTCCTCGGCGTGCTGTGCAAACATTACAAAACTGAAAGCAACACTTAACCTTATGGTTTTCTCGTAAAGCAGCATATCGGGCAGATGCCCCACTTCAGCAATGTCAAGAGAAAAAGAAAATTGGCAAACGAACATGGGAGAACCCACCCAGAACACAAGTATAAAAGCCACATGTAAATGTAGCGACTTCTAATCAAAATACATGGTGAAAAAACATGATTGTAAAAGACTGGATAAAATCCTCATTCCGACAATATAAACTGTCTTAATTTTTTTTAGCTCAACAATTCAAAATATCATGGTGTCTCATTAATTATTTTTATTTTCTTTTCCTTGCCTCAAGTGATTCAAGAACAGGAACAGCAATAAATTTTGCTCAATAAGGGAATCTACTAATGTGAAGCACCAACAATATGGCACCTCAATAATGTAACTCAAACTTTACACCTGGTTGTCGTTTAAGTCCATGGTGCCATATAATATCACTCTAACATGATTGTATCAAGATCCAGAAACTTCCATCGGCTATGCTTATTACTGTGCATATCAATGTTATTTTGACGAATCTCCTACAAACTGTGAGGGTGGGTCAACAGGTGGGAGGTAGGAGATATAACAATAAATTTCTTTACCATAAAATGGGATGTAATAGCCAATGTAATTCATTTTCCTATGCATTACTCCTCCGTTTCAACTTAATAGACGTTTTAGGAGAGGAATTACACTTCTTTATATCTGCCGTTCTGAGTTGTTTTAGATTTTTAATGGACCAAATTCCCCTCTTATCTTTTCTAGTATCATTGTTTGTCCTCTGGTGTCGGCTTCTTCTCATCTTCTTCCCCTCTAATTTCCCTACACAAGACCAAAACTTGATGAATCAAACGCAACCCCTTTCATCTTCTTTCTCATCTTCAGATCTTAAAAACAAACCCACTTGATTTGAAAAAAAAAAAAAAAAACTTGATATCAATAACTGATTTTCAGAATTTTAAACTCCAACCTCTTTCATCTTCAGGTTTCAAGACAAACCCACTTGATATTAAATAATGATTATCGGAATTTAGTGAGAGAAACAAAGATAGTGAAAGAATTGAACTCCAACTTCATATAAAGACCAAAGAAGAATCAAAAGCCATAAACAGAGAGAGAACAAAAGTCTATAAAAAAGACGACGAAAGGGGTGAGTGTTCTTGTCGAATTCTCCAAGTTGGTTGTCTCTTTCCAGCGATTTACACTCAACTGGGTATTCTTGTTGAACTCTGTTGATGGGATACGAAACCAATTATGTTGATTTTGAAGTGGTGATTTGACTGGCTTTCTTAGAAGATAAGAGAGTAGGTGAGAGAGAGGGAGAGAGAGGGTAAGTGACGCAGCGGAATACAACCCTTCTGGAAAACCACAATGGAAATCCTTGTAAGCAATAATCTACCTAAGAGATTATTGACCTAAATCAATCCAGGTATTAGGGTTTCAACAAGCCAAACGGCTACATGGATTAAACCCTAAAAATGCACAACGGCAAATATGTTTTTATTAATTAAAAAATTTAAATAATACAAAGCCCTAGCAAACTTTTTATACTACTAAACAAAACCCTAGAAAGAAATAAAACCCTAATGATCCATCTAAAATCCTATCGACGGAACTACCCCTAGTCTAATAATAAAAATAAAAGAAAATACTCAAAGCCCATAAATATTATCCTACTTAAAATATGAAAATACCAAAACAATAGCAAAAGAAACGTGTGTTGAAATCAGAGTGGAATCTTCCAGAATCCCATGCTACATCATGCTCGCCTTCCTGAAAAGAACTCGACCCCGAGTTCTCGTCCGAAGTCTGGAAACGACCATGCCAATTAAAAGATACTTCGAATATATTTGTCTCCTTGGCATGGTGGGATATGTAATAACTTGAATCAATCTATTGAATAAATACTTCGAATAAATTTGTCCCTTTATCACAAGTGGATGCAATAAGATTTCGTCCGAACATAAAAGTATTCCTTCATGCTCCGTCGGATTTGCATCTTGAACAGCTTTATACGAAACAGACAAATTGTTTCCCAAGTCAACCTCTTCCTGCGTTGTTTCCTCTCCTCCAAGTCCTAAATAATCTTCTCTTCATCAATACCCAAATCTTCTTCCAAATCCCAAATAATCTTTCCTTCCTCCTGCCTTCAACAACGCCTACTTCTTTCTCCAACTCAAAAAAAATCTTCTCCTCCCAAGCCAAATTATCAGTAGTTGGGCCGAAAACCGTTTCTTTTCGAGCAATATCTCCACCCTCAAAAAAGAAATTATTACTAACCTCCTCTCCTTTGAAACCTTGATTCTGAATATTAGCACTCGGATTTACGGATCCAACTGCAACATCTTCTCCGTATGAATCTGAATCCATTCCATCGGCCGGCGGATCACGTTGGAGAGGGTTTTCCACGTGTCCTACAGGTTCTACTCGAGCCCCTTCCCATTGCCTCGGAATGAAATCCACATGCAAATCTTGCAACGCCTGGATGATCCGCTCCTCGCGTGCTGCTCGCGTTGCATATGCACCATCCTTTCCATCATTGCTAGAAAAGCGGTGTGGGTGTCGTTGTTCCCGTTGTTACCGGCCATCTTCCAAGGATGAAACCTTTTTTGATACCAATTGACGTAGCAGAATACAACCTTTCAGGAAAACCACAATGGAAATCCTCGTAAACAATAATCTACCGAAGAGATTATTGACCTAAATCAATCCAGGTATTAGGGTTTCAACAAGCCAAACGGCTACAGGGATTAAACTCTAAAAAATGCACAACGGCAAATATAACTTTATTAATTAAAAAGTTTAAATAATACAAAGCCCTAGCAAACTATTTATACTACTAAACAAAACCCTAGAAAAAAATAAAACCCTAATGATCCATTTAAAATCCTATCGACGGAACTACCCCTAGTCTAATAATAAAAATAAATGAAAATACTCAAAGCCCATAAATATTATCCTACATAAAATATGAAAATTCCAAAACAATAGCAAAAGAAACGTGTGTTGAAATCAGAGTGGAATCTTCCAAAATCCCACGCTACATCAGTAAGTACGTAGATTGGACGTATAATTAATTCATTCCTTGGTTTGTGAAATTTGGCCTAAAATGTCAATTAATCTAGAACCGAGGGGGGTAGTAATCACTGGCCACCTGCAAAAGGATCCTGAGTTAATGGACCTAAACGGTTGATTGACAATTGAAGATGCTTAATCACTTGGAATCCACGCTCTACGTGTAACTTTATGGCGTTTGAAGTTTAAGCCTCAACACCGAAGACAAAGAATTTGCCCACGGACTCTAATGCTGGAATACAAAATTAATGTACTTAAGTCACTAATTGCCCATAATTAGCCAACTGGCCTTCATTTAGGCGGACAAGTCCTCGTAAGGTAAAAGTATTTAGCGGGCCATAATATTCTTAATTTTACTAGTATCGCAGTCTCTCATTTTCAGTTCCTGACACAGCAAAAAAAAAAAAAAAAAAAAAACTCGAAAAAATGCCCTCAATCAATGGACGGAAAAATGCCTAGGTAATATCACCGCTAGCGTTGCAGAATGAATTATTCAAACACAATCAACTTTCCCCACTAGCGAACACTAACATTTAGCTAAGAAAGAGATCGGGACACTTAACCACCAAGTTGTCAACACCGACATTGCAAAACAATCAACAACTATAAAGAATGCAAAATCAAAAACGCAATTACCACGTTCATCTAAAAGAACCAAAAACACAATTCAAAGCTTTTTTTTAAGTTATAAAGTGCACCTCAAACCGTATATTCTTGTAAACAAGCTCCTCAACATTGCTACCAACAGTGGGATGAGTAGTAACCACTTCCCCCAAATGCAACTTATAAAGCGTCGTCGTTTTACCAGCATTATCAAGTCCAACAACGACAATCTTATACTCCTTCGCAGGAAACAACATGAACCAAAACCTCGACATGAACGCCCCCATCCTATTTTATCCTAATTTCCAAAAAAGAATATTAATTTCGTCGATTGATATCAAAAAAAAGATGTTAAACGATGAATTAGATCGTTGATTAATCAATAATGAAACTAGATTTGAGAGGAATCTAACCTCTGAACGATCGGGAGGTAGCGGGTCGTAGTGAGCGAGTAATCTAGGATGTGGTGGAGGGGAATGGGCTAATGGTGATCTTTGAAACCCTAAAATGATCGGATTTAGGTTGATTTTGCTTGAATTTGAATACAATCGAAATGTATCTATCGATCTGAAGGGGAATTTTACGTCTCCGATGAGAGAGGCTTTACTCGGTCGGCGCCATCGTGACAGCAGCGTAAAGCGGCCAATACCGGAACGAAGTAGTATAATTCGTTTTTGCTAGTACTAGTAAATTTTGGGCGGTGTTACACGCGTCCGTAAAACTTATGAATACAACTGTAATAATGCATTACATCCGTAAAACTTATGAATACAACCGTAATAATGCATTACAGTTTGTACCATCTAAAATTTCAAATATACTACATATACAGATGTATGCATAAGTTTTACGGGTGTGTATAACAACGCCCTAAATTTTATAAGAATATAAAATCAGTTTATTCATAATTTTATATAAAAAAAAAAATGTTCTTTCAGGCGAAAATAAAATGGTGTCTCAACCCAAGTTAGTAAATATTTAACTAGTAATCTGGGCTTTTAATGGATTGGATGTTTAAATCATAGAGCTCGAATCATTCTATCTATGATGCCCCAAGAGACATCCTTTCCTTTTTTTTTTCTTTTTTTTTTTTTTTTTTGTTGAGTTGGTTCACCAGGGCGCAAACAAGCACCGACAGCAATAGCATGAAAGTATAATCGATAGAGTCACACATTATGTACAACCACATGCAAAAGAAATGTGGCTCTAGTTTAAGAATTTCTTTCCACATATCGTGGCTCATTGGGAGTCAAAAGGGCTAAAAAATCCAAAAGATAAAAATCTATAAGAATAATAGTGTTCACAATAGTATAGAATTAAAGAAAATAACATTTAGTAAAAAAAGTATGAGAAAATTCCACAAGGCCCCTCCCCCCAGATCATTTCTCCATAAAAACCCAAGTGAGATCCAAAAGCCCACACTACAATAGAAGCCCAGATCAAAATTCCAACAAAACCCAATGTCTCTTTGACTCAGTCAACTTTAATCTCTAAATACCAAAACTACCCTTCCACCTAATAAAACCCTAAATATCCCTCACCTCTCACTCCCCAACAGACCAACACGCACTCTCTCTCCAACCCTAACTCTCTCTCCGGCCGCCTTCATCGTCCTTTGCTTTCTCTTCCTCTGACAATTTCTTTTCCGATCTTCTCCTCTGACGCCGTTACCGGCGTATCCTTCCCCCGTTCTTCTTTCTCCTTTCACGAACCCCTCTCCGGTTGTCTCTCTCGCCTCCGGTCGTCCCCGTCGCCTCCGGTCGTCCCCGTCGCCTCTGCTTATCTCTCATTCTCTCTAAAACCTAACCCTAACCCCGCTGCCCCTTTTCTTTTCCTCCGGCCATGAAGCTTTGTCGCCGGCGGCGTTGCTCCAGATATATGGGCGACCTGTATTGTTTAATCCGCTCAGATCTATCTCCCTTTCGGAGACCTTCCTTTCTCCGGTGTAGATCTGTATAGATCTGTGGGTATAACTAATACTTAGTATAACTAATGGAGATTTTGTGTTTCACCTCCGGTCAAGCCAGGCTCTTCCTCCATCTGTTTCCCTCTCAACAAACACCCATTAATGGCCATCTTAATTTCTTCAAAAAAGATGCTTCTGAATACCTGCATTCTCTTATTTTTGCCTTGTTACTTCTCTCTCCTCTGTTATTAGGGCAACCCTCAATATCACTCTCCCTCAACAACACCCATACCCTGAAGCTGTAGTTCAAGAAGTTCATAGGTATGGCTGACAAAACAACACATTTCCCCATCTGGGTTTGTCTTTTGCTTCAAAGTGCTGAGAAAATGAAACCAAATTTGGGGATTTTCTTGAAAAATTTACAACATATCCCTTCTGGGTTTTGCATTTTACTGCATTTTACCATTTGGGTCTCAATCTTTTCTTAAAAAAAAATCAAAGTTTTGCACCAAAAATCTACAAATTTGACCTTATCTGACCACAAAAACTCAACAACTTAAGTAAGTTATAAGAGGACAACTGGTCTTAAACTTCACAAAAAATGAACAATTGAGTGATGTAGCTGGTATATCTAAGTCTGATTTATGCTAGTTTGATATAAGTTTGTGAAACTGAGATGGGTTGGAAAAAAAAAGAAGGTGATATAAGTTTGTGAAAATCAGATGGAACGGGAAAAAAAAAAGGTGAATTAGGCTCCGTTTATTTGGAGGAAAACATTTTCTGGAAAATGTTTTCCAGAAAATGTTCTTCATACTTTTTTCGATTGCAAAGGAACTTTGAGCAATAATTTTAAGTTGATATAATTTGTATCAAAGTCTTGTAAATTCTTTATGAGACATGTAAAAAAGTCTCATATCAGACTTATGAGTCTCTCAAAGGTCTCATAAGTGCATTTTTTTTAGGTCTTATAATTTGTATCAGTCTTGTAAATTCTTTACGAGACATGTAAAAAAGTCTCATATCAGACTTATGAGTCTCTCAAAGATCTCATAAGTGTATTTTTTAGGTCTTATAATTTGTATCAAAGTCTCATAGCAGAGACTCATGAGTCTCTCAAATGTCTCATAAGTGCATTTTTTTAGGCCTTATAATTTGTATCAAAGTCTTGTAAATTCTTTATGAGACAAGTAAAAAGTCTCATATCAGACTTATGAGGGTCTATTTACAAGGTCTCATAGCAGAGACTCATGAGGCTCTCAAAGGTCTCATAAGTGCATTTTTTTATAAGAGTAAATCATGTCTTATACATCACTTATGAGAGTTTGACCGGATTTGACCAAAAAATATTATTCATTTTTTTATTAAAAGTTGGAAAATGTGAAAAAAATGGCTCTTATAATCTAATTATAATAGTGGAGCATGTCTTATACGTCAGTTATGAGAGTTTGACCGGATTTGACCAAAAAATATTATTCATTTTTTATTAAAAGTTGGAAAATGTGAAAAAAAATGAGTCTTATACTCTAATTATAATAGTAGAGCACGTCTTATACGTCAGTTATGAGAGTTTGACCGGATTTGACCAAAAAATATTATTCATTTTTTAATTAAAAGTTGGAAAATGTGAAAAAAAATGAGTCTTATACTCTAATTATAAGAGTAGAGCATGTCTTATACGTCAGTTATGAGAGTTTGACCGGATTTGACCAAAAAATATTATTCATTTTTTTATTAAAAGTTGGAAAATGTGAAAAAAATGAGTCTTATACTCTAATTATAAGAGTAGAGCATGTCTTATACGTCAGTTATGAGAGTTTGACCGGATTTGATCAAAAAATGTTATTTTTTTTTTTATTAAAAGTTGGAAAATGTGAAAAAAAAAATGAGTCTTATACTCTAATTATAAGAGTAGAGCATGTCTTATACGTCAGTTATGAGAGTTTGACCGGATTTGACCAAAAAATATTATTAATTTTTTTATTAAAAGTTGGAAAATGTGAAAAAAATGAGTCTTATACTCTAATTATAAGAGTAGAGCATGTCTTATACGTCAGTTATGAGAGTTTGACCGGATTTGACCAAAAATGTTATTCATTTTTTTATTAAAAGTTGGAAAATGTGAAAAAAAAAATGAGTCTTATACTCTAATTATAAGAGTAGAGCATGTCTTATACGTCAGTTATGAGAGTTTGACCGGATTTGACCAAAAAATATTATTCATTTATTTATTAAAAGTTGGAAAATGTGAAAAAAATGATTATTATATTAAATAATTTAATTCGTAACAAATATGTCTTTGGTTCAATGGTTTGGTAATGTTGTTCAAGCATAGGTCACATGTTCGATTCCACACTCATGCGTTGCTTTAGAATTTTCTTTTAAATTTTGGAATGGGCTGTGGGCTGGAGTGGATAGGGGCTGGACTGGATAGGGGTAGTTATGTCTTTTGAGTGTTAATGGGTGTACCTGGGATTTTGATCTAAGCATGGGTTTTTATGGGATTTTGATCTCACTCAGGGGTTCTAGGGTCCAAATCTCAAAAAGTATATAATATGGTTGGTTGCCTACCAATTTTACCATAATCTCGCCTAGGTCTTAGACTTTATTAAGGTGTCCTGCATAATACTAGTAGGTAACCCGTGCTCCGCACGGGAATCTATTCCGTTAATGTTTTTGTATTTTTCTTTTTTGATGTTTTTAATTGATAAATTAACATAATAATTTTATTTAAAAATATATGTATAATTTAAATTAATCAAAACATTTTCATAGCTTTGGTTGTACATAATTGTAATAAATATGTTTTTTAATTAATTTAAAAGTACATTTAAGTTTGTTGTATGAATATTTCAAAAAACTTAGTGGTATTAATAGTAATAGCTAACATATATAGTACTAACTATTATGATTAAATAATAAAATTAATAGTAATAGTTAATACTCCCTCCGTCACAGACTAAGGTTCTTACTTTCTTTTTTGGTTTGTCTCATACTAAGGTTCTTAGTTGCTTTATTACTTAAAATGGACCATGTGACCCACTTGTCATTCTCATAACAAAAACTCTTTACCCACTTTATCTCTCCTACTTTCTCTTACTTACTTTTTCATACTCACAACATTTACTTTTTCTTAATCTCTGTGTAAAGTCAAACTAAGAACCTTAATCCGGGACGGAGGGAGTATATATTATAACAATTATGCTTAACTAATACTATTAATAATAATAATTAACTTATATAGTAACTATTATAGTTAACAATTATATTTAACTATTATAATTAACTAATACTATTAATATAGTTAGTTATAATAGTTAAATATTTCTCCCTCCGTCCCGGAGTAAGAGTCATACCTCTCATTTGCACGGAGATTAAGAAATGATGGAAGTAAAGTGTGTGTTGTGAGTGTAAAAGTAAATTAGGAGAGAGAATGAATGAGAAGGAATAATAAGTTGATTGGTTTTGTGAGGAGAAAAGTACATTTTCCGTCCCTCACCTAATCTATTTTTTACCTTTTCGTCACCAAACCATTTTTTTTTTTTACTTAAGAATCCTCAAACTACGTTTTTTTTTACTTAAGGGTCCTTCCGTCTGTTGGCCATCCATATTGCCGTAAAGTAAGAGAGAGAATGAGTGAGATGAATAGTAAAGATTCTTTGTCATTTTAGGAAAGAGACTCTTACTCTAGGACGTACCAAAATAGAAAGTATGACTCTTACTCTTAGACGTAGGGAGTAATAGTTAACTATAATAGTTACTATTATAGTAACTATTACTATTATAAGTATTATTACTATAGTAGTTAACTATAATAGTTACCCTATACTATATAGTAACTAATACTATTTGCTAATACTATTAGCTAAGAAAAAGAATTTGAAAAGTCTCTTATTTATAAGAGTGGTAATGATGTGGCAACACCAAATGCAGTCTTTCTCTAAGACTTGTCTATGTGGCAATACCATGGCTCTCCTCGCCAATTTTAATATATATATATGTGTGTGTGTGTGTGTGTGTGTGTGTGTGTGTGTGTGTGTGTGTGTGGCGCGCTCAAATGAGAACCTAAATATCGTGAGAACCGTGAGAACTTGGATACATTAGGTAAGAAACTAATGTATCCAAGTAATATATCAAATGTATCCAAGTGAACCATTGGATACATTAGTTTTTACCTAATGTATCAAAGTAATGTATCCAATGTATCCAAGTGAACCATTGGATACATTAGGTAAAAACCTAATGTATCCAAGTTCTCACGGTTCTCACGATATTTAGGTTCTCACAGGAGCACGACCATATATATATATATATATATATATATGTACAGATTTGCAGAATTAACATTTTGACAAATATCAAGTTTTAGTTATTTTAGTTTTAACGGTTTGTTAAAAATTAATGATATTAAGCGTGTGCCCTACAAGTTATAGCTGAGGGACAAGTTTCTTTTTAACCACTCCTATAACAAATTTTCAAACATGAGCTTGTTATTTTGAGGTTAAAAAAAAAAAAAAAACACTTGTGTATCTCAATTTTAGATAGTACTAGCGGTACTCCCGTGCGATGCACGGCTACGGCATGATTTCTAATTAATTTAATTTAATAAAAATATTAAATAATAAATATTACAACTTTTGCCTAAAAAAAAATCACCCACACTCCGTAAAAGTGATCATATCAACTCAAAAATAATATATTCATAATTTTTGGGCAACAAAAAAAAAAAAAAAAAAAATCAAATTTTTTTATTTTTTTTTGCTATTCATTTTACTCATTCTATTTGTTCTGATTTAAGGTTCATATTTTTATTTTTATTTGCTTTGTTCCAATTTAAGGTTTTTACTTTACTTTATTACCTAATATGACGGTGGAACCGACTGGTCATTCTCACGACAAAAGCTCCCTACCCCACGTTCTCTCTCATACTTTACTTTTCATACTTACAATATTTATTTTTTTCATAATCCCCATACAAAGTCATAGTAGGAACATTAAATAAAGACGGTGTGAGTAGTAACTATTTTTATGGAAATAATTATATCCACTAATATATCCAACTCTCTAATACATCACAAACATGCCCCAAAATGAATAACAAAACAAATATGAAACTTACTTTGCATTAAATTTTTTTTTTTTTTTTTTTTTGCAATATGAGATGAAATTGACAAATATAAATAAAGTCAATAAATAAATTCAATATTATTTGACCATTTGAGGAAAATTACTTGTATTTTTACAAAACAACTAAAGCAATCGTTTACTACCTATTTATTTACATGTATTTTTTTGAGGAAAATTACTTGTATGACGGTGCTAAACTAACAAAATATTATGTATCAAATGCTAAAAATATTTCCATAAATATAAATGATTTTTCATAAAATAATTATTGTAAATTAACACAATGAAGTAAACTTTTACTAAGCACAAAGGAAAAAATATGAATATGTACAAAAACATTTTAAAAACTTTAGAATCACGTTAAAAACTTAGAATCACGTTAAAGGCCATTTTTTTTTTTTTTTTTTGCATTTTGAACGCTGCATCAAGGGGCTTTGCCCTATGAATTTTGTTAGTCTCGCTCCGACGTTTGATTTGATATGCGATGCGTTCCGTGGTTCATACGGAAACATTTCTTAATAAGTATGAAACACTTGATAAACGACATTATTTTAATGACCACATGTACCAACAATGCCTATATTCAAGTCTACCCTAAACATAAAGATAAACCACCACAGTTGAATATAGCAAACACATCACTTTTCTTAATATTTGTAGGCCTACATGTCATACTCACAACAATTACCCACTAACTATTCCTGACCCCACTTTCTCTCTCTTAACGAACTATCTACAATCGCAACACATCATTTTTTTCTTAATATTTGAACCCAATTTTTATTTTGTTTAAATTGGGACGGAGGGAGTATGGAAGATATGAGTTATTTGAAGCGTTGATTTCGGTTTAATACACTCTCTCCGTCCCTCTTTAATCTAAAAAATTACCCATTTGGTTGTCTGATTTTAACTTAACAAATCCTAAAATGGAAATATTTTAGTACTTTTAAAATGGTGGGACCCATTTTAATTACTCACAACAACTATCCACTCACTATTTTATATCCTACTTTTTCTCTCCCACCCACCAATCTACACTCACGACACATCACATTTTTTAATTTTTCCTTAATTTATGTGCCCAACTCATTTTTTTGTAAGTTACAGAGGGAGTAATAACTTCCGTGAATATAGCAAACACATCATTTTTTTTCTTAATATTTGTAGGCCTACATGTCATACTCACAACAATTACCTACTAACTATTCCTGACCCCACTTTCTCTCTCTTAACGAACTATCTACACTCGCAACAGATCGTTTTTTTTTCTTAATATTTGAACCCAATTTTTTTTTGTTTAAATTGGGATGGAGGGAGTATGGAAGATATGAGTTATTTGAAGCGTTGATTTCGGTTTAATACACTCCCTCTGTCCCTCTTTAATCTACAAAAATTACCCATTTGGTTGTCAGATTTTAACTTACAAAATCCTAAAATGGAAATATTTTAGTACTTTTAAAATGGTGGGACCCATTTTAATTACTCTCAACAACTATCCACTAACTATTTTATATCCTACTTTCTCTCTCTCACCCACCCATCTACACTCACGACACATCACCTTTTTAAATTTTTCCTTAATTAATGTGCCCAACTCATTTTTTTGTAAGTTACTGTAATACCCCATCCCACATCGGCTAGGTGTGGGAGTTTAGTGTGATACTTATAAGCCCACAAAAACTACTATTGAGCACCAATAACATCTATGGACTTTTGGGTGGGCCTGTGGTAAGCCAAGTGGACCCAGTTATTTGTGTTCAGTGGGCCAGTTTGTGGTGCTTATGTAGCGGGTCGGGCTTGCGGGCTCGGGTCGTTACAAATGGTATCAGAGCGGGTCCCGGCCAGAAGTGTGGAATAAAGTGCTGTGCGGAACAAAGTGCTACACCGCAGAGACGGTGGGAGCCACCTCTTGAATCCGTACGAGCCACCTCTTGAATCCTACACTGCCCGGGGTTCGATCTTACTGGGCCTTGCCGGGGACGGCAAGGATTTAAGTGGGGGTGTTTGTAATACCCCATCCCACATCGGCTAGGTGTGGGAGTTTAGTGTGATACTTATAAGCCCACAAAACTACTATTGAGCACCAATAACATCTATGGACTTTTGGGTGGGCCTGTGGTAAGCCAAGTGGACCCAGTTATTTGTGTTCAGTGGGCCAGTTTGTGGTGCTTATGTAGCGGGTCGGGCTTGCGGGCTCGGGTCGTTACAGTTACAGAGGGAGTAATAACTTCCGTGAATCACACAAAATCAAGCTATCGAGCCATCAAGAAGTAATATCGAAATGTGTCTTTGTATAGTCAAATCAATCAGCTCAATTGTCAAGTCATGCAGAAGCATTTTCAAAATCTCATTCGAATTTCAAATTGGAAAATGGTGCAAGTAGACAAATGTCTTGAAGCTGCAAAAATAAGTTTTGTTTGAACATGAAAGGATTAAATTTTAGAATACTCCCTCCCTCCCTCCCAAAATACTTTATATTCAATTATATTGTTAATTGGGCGTGCTTTAAACTCATTAGGAGAAGATAGTTTATCGATTAACTTTTATTTATTGAATCAAAGCATACACCCAAATAAATTATCAACCGCTATTTGATACTACAACCACCACCATTACGGAAACCACTACAATCCACCGTCGCCGCCGCCATCAACGCCGCTGCCACCACCAGTGCCTGATATTTCCACCGACCGTAGCAGCAACAAACACCGCCAACCTCTCTGTAACAAAAGGAAAATGAAAAAACCGAGATGAACAAAAAAATGATGATAGAAGTGGTAGGAACACAGACATAAAAGAAAATTCCCGAAAAGCAAGATCTATTTTCAAGACACAAAAGCACATATAATAATAATTATATATATAAAAAAAAAAAGTTCTTCCTCCCAGCCACACCCACAAAAATAAAAAAAATAAAAAAAACAGACCTATTTATGTACAGACAGAGAGGGAGAGGGGGGGAGACATATTTTCTTGATTTAACCATAAAAACTCAAATCTGAGCCCACAAACACACATTCAAGCACATATGAACACAAAAACCCACATAGATCTAACCACTAAATGTTGGATCTAAGTATAAAATCAAAGAATAGAGCAAACACAAAGGAAAAAAAGAGATGGAGATAGATTAGAGAGAAGAGACGGAGAGAAAGAAGATACGAAGATATAAGTGACGGAGATAGAAGTTATAGAGGAGATACGGAAAACGAACCAGTAAGAGAAAGTAGGAGAGGAGCATCAGCGATCGGGGTGGAGGCGGCCGTGGTGGAGGCGGATGTCGGTGGCGGCGGAATGAGGAGGGCGGTGGTGGATATGTTGAGAGAGAAGCTCTATAGAATTGTGGGGTAGAGAGAGAGGCTGAGAAAACAAATGAGGGAGGAAGAAAAAGTAGGGTATAGAGAGGAACCCAAACATATTACAGTTGTTGCTGTTTTTTTTTTTTCTTTTTTTTTTATGCAAGATACCATGTGTACATGTATGCCATCATTTTTCAGGAAAAATTACATCCTATGCCACAAAGTGAAAAGACGAAAATGCCCTTAGAATAGGCCTTACTTGTTTGGGCGCCAAGTTTGGCACTTCTGTTATTATATATCTATAGATACGAGAGTTTAAATATTTTCTAGCATTAAATATTATATTATTCATATGTATCATGATTTTACTCTAAGAGGTGAACCTCAAAAATCAATTACCAAGAAATGAATAAGGTGATCATTCTTTCTTAGATACGCATTCATGTGACATGTGCATTAAACGAATGAGCCCTTAAGTCCTTGATAACACTAAAATAATGTCCAGCCTAAAATGATGAATTTAGCTAGCACCTCCTACCTTATAACTTCAACCTCAAGAGGTAATAAGATAGAAAAACCCTAGCTATGATGGCAAAGAGTCGAACATAGGTTTTACACTCCTAACACATGTTTTTACATATTTCATCAAACATGAATCAACTTAGCCGAACTGCGTATACATAGTTTTTAAAGAGAAAAAAAAAATCATAATATACCAAGTATTATACGCATTATATTTACTCAACTTATTTTTTAAACGTAGAATCTCTAATTTATGAGGAAAAATCGTCTATCAAACTTCTACCAGTATTATCATATAGAAAATCTTATTCTTTGGAAATGTTGAGTCTAGACCTACCACATTCTTATCCATGCATGCCATCCATTTACATATAAAACCAAGATCTTTTGAAATCCCGCCAAAACTTCCTTTCTAAAAATAGGAATCTGTACAATTTTGTTATTTTACATAACAACAAGGGAAAATATGTCATTTTCTAAGATAACTTAAGTAAACAAAAAAAAGGGAAAAATACCAAAAAAAAAACCCTTTAAAAAGCTTTCATATAAAAAAGACCCACAAATATTTTCTTCAATCTAAAAAGTCCTAAATCTATATTATCAATACCAAAAAGTCCAAATGTTAACTATTTAACTAACGCCGTCAAGTTTAATTATTTATATTAATAAAAACTTAACTTTCTTTTAATTTATATCATGTTAGGATTATTTAAAAAATTACAACACGAAATAATAAAAATAATATTATTATTATTAAATAATAATAATAATAATAATAATAATAACAACAACAACAACAACAACAACAACAACAACAACAACAACAATAATAGTTATAGAAACAAATTAACCTTCTAAAATAAATAATAATAATAATAATAAAAGAAAAACTAAAACTTGTTCCCATATGAGGCTCCTCTCCCCACAATTCATCCCACTTTTCCAGCATCATCAGCACCCCCACATATTCACCTATTAATTTCAACATTTTTCTATTTTTTATTTTTTAAAATCAAAGCAACCTTTCAGTTTCTCATAGCAACTTCTCATCTACTTACAAAAAAGTAAGCTACAACTCCCACACGTCGAACCCTAACGTCATTTCACTCTCTCTTCTTACTTTTCCAGCATCATCAACCCTAACCCCTTCTTCAGCCAATAATTATTGACGATGATAGCAGAGCGAAGAATTTTATATAGAGATAAAGTGAAAGAAAGAGATGGAAATGGAAGGGGGACATACAATTTTGTCTTCACCGCTTTCTGGCGCTGTCGCTTCTTTATTCAACCGCTAATCAACTGTTCTGTTAATTTCATCCCTTCAAACGTCAGTGCTTCCATAATCCCTAAGGTGGATAGATCGGCGACCAACATTTTTTTAGCTTCTTTAACTGTTTGAGAAATATCGATACAGAATAATTAGTTGAGAAAAGAGAAGCTTGTAGGGGGAATGAAGAGTTTTTTATATTTTAAATTGCTTTTAGTTGTTTGATTTTGGTTGCAATTTTCCAACCACTTTTCTGTCAAATTATATTAAAAAAAAAAAAAAAAAAAAAAACGCTTTCAAATTACCTCTACATAGAGTTGTCAATTTGGGACCTTCCCGTCGGCACGTCCCGTCCCGCTATACATATGGGACGGGACGGGACAGTATAATCTAATCCCGTTAAAATGCGGGACTATTCGGGACGTCCCGTTTGGGACGCAGGACAAACGGGATGGGACGCGGACAAACGGGACGTCCCGCATTTTTTTAAACCCCAAGCCCAAAAATCATAATTCCAAGTATAACTCTCTCTAGGCCCAAATTGATTTTAAAGTTGAAGCCCAATCCCTCCCAACCCAGTAGCCAGTTTACATCTCCAAAAAAACAACGATAGCCAAATACCCAAATCTAACCCTAGCCGCGACAAAGCACGAACACAAACTCGTTCTTCCACAACCAACGGCGGCGACGAGGCGATTGGACTGGTCCGGCGACTGTCGAATGACCTCTCTTCTTCCGGCGTGAACAACTCTTCTCCTTCTCGTCGGTCAGTTCCTCCTCTCTTCTCCACTTCACTTCTCCATACCTCCCAATAATACAAAAAATTGGTTAGTTTTCTGTAGTTTGGTCATGTGAAAAGCTGCTTTAGGTTGTGAAAAGCTTGTGAAAAGCTTGGTTGTTGCTGTTGGAATGGACTATGGAGGCTGCTGTGAGCTTGGAAAATAGGAAGGCATTGTTTCTTGTTTGGCTTGTTGTTGCTGCCTTGTTCTACTTTTCCAAGTTGCATTTCTTTTTTTTTTTTTTTTTTTGGGCTTGTTGCTGTGACTTGTGAGGAGTTTGAACTTTATGACAATTTCTAGTTTTGTTATGTACTTATGTTATGTAAGGAGTTGGATTTTATATTTTGGTTATAAACTTTAGAAAATACAGTTTCAAGTGGTCGGTGAATGCTCATTTCAACATGAATAATCGTCTTTTTTTACCGCGTCGTCTTATCCCGTATTCGTCCCGCGTTGTCCCGCGTCCTGAGGTGATTTGGGATGGGACGGGAAATTTTAGTCCCGCGATAAATTTGTCCCGTCCCGTCCCGTATAGTTTGCGGGACAACATAGTTTTATCCCGTCCCGTCCCCTTGTCACGAATTGACAACTCTACCTCTACATGCAAAACATTTTTAATTCAAGATTCAAAATTTTAAATTTCAAATTGCTAGACTACTTTATCAGATGGATGTGGTGTGATGTGATGTTATTTTTTGGGAAAAATACCAAAAAACACCTCTAAAAATTTTAATATAAAAAAAACCCACAAAATATTTCCTCAATCTAAAAGGTCATAAAATTAAATTATCGATACCAAAAACCCAGACATTAACAAAATGACTAACGCGGTTAGGTTTGATTATTCATATTATTAAGAAATTAACTTTCCTTTCAATTAATGACGTATCACAAATACAAAAGCTTTTTGCAATGCAAAATAATTTAATTATAATATTTTATATATAATAACAATAATAATAGTTATAACAACAAAAAATATATTTAATTATTATTATAGTTAATTATTTATTTTTAATAAGACGGTTAATAATAAAAGTAATAAGAATGAAAACTAATAATGAATGTGATAATATTGGAAGGAATATTATCATAATTTTTATTATTTTTATGATCTTACATAATAATAAAAAAAATACAAAAAAACTTAAAGAAGCAACTTTCATTTACTTCTCTAATATATTAAATGTTCATATTTTACTATTAAATATTTGGTATTTTTTAAACAATGTGAATGTTTGTTTGAAAATGAAGTAATTGACTTGGGAAGATGAGGAGATTTCTGGAAAATAGGATAGGGAGGGTGTTGGTCCCAAAGGGGCAACAAGGGTATGAAAAATGCTGGGGGGGGTGAATAGCGTTTTAAAATTATTTTTAAACCCTTTTGCAAATCAATGGCTTATGCGCACAGTTCTCAAATAAGCTAAGTATAGCGCGCAGTGAGAGTGTGAAATGCACAGCGGAAGTTTAAGCAGCATCTGCGCAGGAAAAAGCTGCGCAATGATAAAAACGCACGCGCTAAGTTTTGGCTTTAAGAGTTGGATAAAATGTTCTAAGGCAAATGAGCAATAACAATTACAACAGCAATAGTAGCAATCTGAAAGATCAAACAAAGCAGTAATTCAGAAATGACTAAGCAGGAAGTAAATAGCGAAATTAAAGAACAAGCTATTTGGAGAGGTTCGATCAATGAAAGATCTACGTCCTCTACCAAGATGGTTAGTCTTGGATTTTCTAATGGAGATCTTATTATATGAGAGAGTTACAAGATACAACAATGAGAAACAACTATCTCAAAGATCTATAATCTATGAAGAACAAATCTTAGACTAAACCGGTGTATCTCAAGAAGTAAGATCTAAATGATCAAAGCTTCAAGAGGTGTGTGTGTGTTCAGAAATTCTGGGCTCTATGAATCTATGAGATGAAGAGCACGAAGAATTCTGGTGATTTAAGGCTTAGGATCTGGGTAGGAGTTTGAAGGTATGAAGGTTTGAAGGTTGATCTTGAATCTGTGAATAGTAAGCAGCAATCTTCAGAACTTCAAGGATATTAGAAAGCACAAATTCTAGCAACTTGGAAATGAAGATGAGCTGGCTATTTATAGCAGAGAGCTTAAAACTAGCCGTTGGAGCTCTGAGCAAGGACGATGAGCTGGCACGATATGATTGGTGCGCAGGTGTCCTTTATAGCCGTTGGGGATCTGATCAAAGTTGATGGCCCTTGCACAATATGATTGGTGCGCAGGTGTTTTAGAGCCGTTGGAGACTGAGCATGAAGACCAAATTCAAAAGCTTCTTCTAGAAGGTTGACAGCTGTCTTCATTTGAAATATTTCTCTTGAGCGCATCTCCACCGTTGGATCTGCTAAGTGTGCTTGTTTTGTCGTTTCTGCACACCTTAGCACTCTTAAAAGCGTACATCTTCAAAGCGTTTTCCAAGTTAGGTGATCTGAATGTATCGAAAGCTGAGCAAGATAGAATGCTGCGCAGGAGAGACCTGCGCAGTGGTGTACTGCGCAGAGTAGTCCTGCGCAGGGTCCACAGTCTTGCTTAGATCTTCATTCCATTTCGCTCCGAGCCCTATATTCTAAGCCTATACTATAAAATGGACTAAGCTAAAAATTGAAGTTATAAAACTTCTTACATAGGATCCTAAAGTCTATAAAATATTAATATGTGATGGTATCAATCAATTCTAACAAGTAGGAGGGTTAAGAAGTAAGCATACCCAACAATCTCCCCCTAAATGATTGATGCCATTACCTACTATAACAAAGGCGATTCATTGTACTTGATAATAACATGTCCATAAAGATGTGATTGGTACATCATGCCTCAAGTCAATGCACACACTAGCCAATGTCATAGATTTCTAGTCTATCCAAAAGATTAGCTAACGAAAAGGGAAAGACAGAAATATCATTCAGCGCATACAAATAATATGAGTTTTAGTTTTAAGTATGCGTTTAAACTGAATGTTTAAACATTATGCGTTAAAAATATGAACAGTTAAGATTATGCGCATGGGTTGAAATAATGCAGTCATTGTTCCACAAACAAAGAGTTTGATTTGAACAAGGTTTTGGAAACACATGATGCGATTTTTCTCGTTAAAACTTGAAGTGTAAAGATTTGCAGATTACAAGTTTGAATAAGAAAAACAAAATGCGCACAAAAAGAAATACTTTGCGCAAAAAGAAATTTACATAGAGCCTAGTCTATGTTGATCCGGTGCAAGGCTTCGCGCAGCTCATTCTGCAGACTGTTGAACTTATTCATAAGTTCAATCTTCAGTTCTTGAAATCTTTCTCTGAACGCCACAGCCTCACCGACATAGGTAGCCATTCCTCTGCGCATATCTCTGTTGTCTTCTCGCAACTCTAGGAAGTTGGCTCTATACTGCACTTGATGTCCTGTCATCTAATTGAAGTATGACTGCTCAGCAGCTTCAATAGTGTTGATGACGGAGGCCTATGTTGCTTCGAGTCTTTTGTCAGTGTGGAGGCGCTGAGTGTTCACGCTTGCTTGAATATCGAACATGGCTTGATCCATCCTAGCGTTGAACCCATCAGCGAAACCAGTCATCGCTTGAGTTATGCACTCCCTGACACTTTACATATTAAGTGTATTGGCATGCGCAGGACCACCTTGTTCCAATCTCTCCAACATCATTGCTTCCATCCCCGCAAACCCTTCATGCAACCCATCGGCCAAGCTCTTGCGCAGACGCTTAAGCAGTCCTATAAACCCATCGTTGATAGCAGTATAAGTGCAGACGTTTTCAAGCATCCCAGCTATTGACTTCAATGAGTCCAGGACCATTTGGTCTAATGCATCAGGGACGCGTTGCGCAGAGGGGCCTGCGGATTTACTTGCCTTTTAAACATTCTCCCCCTTAATGGCAGCAATCTCTAAATGCTGCGCATCAAGTTGCTCTTGGATAGCTATCTGCGCAGTAATGAGCTGAGTTATTTGGGACTGCGCAGCAACCTGGTTGACTTGAATAGTATTGAGAGCCTGGAGAATTTGGCGTAGATCAGCGGAGGAAGATAGAGAGGAAGTAGATACTGTAGGGACGGAAGGAATAGCTTGAGCTGGAGGAGGAGAAACTTTGGGAGGAGAGTGCGTTGGAGAAGGTTGTTTGGGAGAGAGATGAATAGGATCAGCAGCAGGAGACCTATGCGTAGATGAGTGCGTGCTGCTGCTATCTGTATCAGTTGTGCGCACATCTCCTTCCTTTTCACCTTCAGGAGGATTAACAGGAGCTTGCTGCGCAACATCATCGGCCTGCGCAGACTTGGTAACTTCATCCGCATCCTCATCTTCTAAGTCCAAATCATCATGGAGAACAGAGGTGCCAGGTTGAGTATTTCCAACCGGAATATTGAGGCGTTGAAAGGCACTTGATGATGGTTCAGGACAAGAAGGAGCCGCAGCTTTTGGCTGTCCTTTCGCAGTGCTGCGCACAACTTGTTTCTTGCGCGGAGTTCGAGGAGGATCATCCTTAGCAGGTGCAGCAGCAGCGGTCTTGGCAGGCGTACCGGAGACGGGAAAAGCTTCATCCATCCAATCATCACTATCTCCTGTACCCTGAGCAGGAGGTGCTTCAGCAGCCTTTGGATCTTGCTCCCCCTGCGCGGTATCATCCGCAGCATCAGCAACAGTCTCATCCATTCGAGACTCGTTGTCTTCTTCAACCATAGCCGCCTCAGGAGGAAGTCTGGTACATGCAGACTTTTTCTTGGTTTTAGCAGGAGAGGGAGCAGGCGCAGGAGGATCTTTGCGCTTCTTTGAATGTTTGGGAGCAGGGGGCGGTAAATCAGATCCAATTTTAATGCCAGCGGTTAATCTGACATTTGGGATTTCCTTCGCCTTTTCTGGCGCAGGATCTGCAATACCTTTGCCTTTGCGCTTTGCCTGCGCAGCAGCAGTTTCAGGTTCAGTAGGCGCAGTGTTCTTTGCTTTGGGTTGAGGGGCTTCATCATCATCATCACTATCAACCCAATTTTCCTTGTCTGGGCTGGTGTCCTTGTTCCAGATCTTGCGATAATCACTGCGACCAATTTCATTGCGCAGGGAGTAGAGGTGAGAGATGGAATAGGTCTTGGTGCAAGAACTTTGAGATCAGGACGCTTCTGCACGAAGGTGCGCAGCTCAGAGACATTCATCAGAAACTTGGATAATAGCCTACAGTGAGTTCTGTACTTGGCTACTTTCTTGTCCATGCGCTTGTCATAGCTCTCCGATGCATCCCATAGCTCGTCAAAGAGGACAGGGGACCAGTCTAGAGCATCGCCATTATAAACCGCAGCGCAATAAGCCCACTGCTTGGAAATGAACTTGCCCTTATTTCCATTTTTACAGTTTACGGAGTCGCCAATAATGGTGAACAGGTGGTACATCACCTTACCAAATTCTTTGCGATCATGAACGCTCCATTTCTTTACAAGTGAGGGTTCCCCAACCAGTTTCTGCGCAAGCTTGTTTTGTTTAGCTTCAGAATAGGCTTCTGGCGCATCATCAACATTAAATCCACAAAGCTTTTTAAGTGACGCAGGAACAATGCGCACTGAATAATTCCGAACGACTGAGCGGATATCATCAATCTTCGCTCGAGTTTGCTTGTGCGTCATGGTGACTCTATCTGCATTTTCAAAGAACTCGTCTACAAGAGAGGGGACATAGAAGTCCTGAGCCAGTGTAAAGAGAGGTAAGATGCCGGAAGAATCCATAAGATGAACTATTCTTCATCCCACAGCGTCTCTGTGTAGCGCAGCAAGATCTAGTTCCCAGCCTTGTAGGAAATAGAAAGAATTCTGCGCGTAATAAGAAATAGTTTAGACAAGAATCACGCATGGAGCGAAGCGCATGCGCAGATACACGTATGCGCAGCATCTCCATAGGGAACAAATGTAAAAGATATGCGCAAAAACGCAAACACTAAGAAATATTAGGCAACCCAAATCAAGAGAAAAAAAATGAGACTTGATGAACGCAGAATAATAAAATATGAACACGAAGAACACCATGAACACCAAAAAAACAAAGTTTGACCAAAAAGGACAAAAAAACATATCGAAATAACCGCATTTCAGAGACCAAAAACAACTAAGAAAACAAGATTTCCAAAAAATAAACATTTAGCCCAGAAATCGAGAATAACTGTTCGTCTGCCTCGGAGGTTTTCGAACGAAAATTTTTGCAGAAAACATATTAAAACAGTACTGATCGTGAAATAAAGTACATACAAAGGTAGATCAGAGAGACGAACTCAAAACAACAGACGATTTTAAAAATGATTAACAGATAAGAGCAAAATCGAAAAAAGGGAGTTTTAAGAGCTCGAGACATAACAATTACGGATTGACTGAAAATGATTTCAAGGGTCAGAAATTGTTACCATGTCGTCAACGGTTTTAGCTTCTGGAGGAGGAACCTCTTCAACAGGTTCATGGACCTCACCAACTACCTTAGTTTTTGATTTTTGGGGAGCCATTATAAATGGAACTAGGGTTTTTGAAAAAGGGAAGAGAGAGAAGAGTTTTGCAGGGATTGAGAGAAAAGTCAAGGAGAGAAGAAAAGGAAATGATTGGGAGGTGGAGAGTAGGTTGCAGAAGAGAATAAGGATGAATTTGTGAAAGAGAGAGAGCAGGAAAGAGAGAAAAAGGAGAAGAGTCAAAAGGATTTATACCAAAAGGGAAAAGGCGCATGACGTCAGCGAGGTGGTTTGGTGAAAGACGGCGAATTTGGTGAAAAACGCAGAGGCGCACGATAGCAAAGCGACGTGGCCGAATAGGGAATGCGCGTGCGCAGACCTAACGCGCGCGTGTGTGAGTAGGACTAGGCAGGTCACAGTCATATCAACTCCCTCATAAATGTTGATCAGGAATTCTAACAGGCGCTATCATTAATGGCCGTTTGCATTTAATGATAATGGGACATGCGCATGGGCAAAAGCGTAATTTCCCAAGAAAATTCAAAAATAAGGCGAGGCAAAATTTTAATTTCACAAGTACCCTTGTGAACTAAGCGTTGACTTTTCAGTCAGGGACCTAAGTGCAATTTCTAATAAATAGAAGACTTACCTGCGATCCACGAAGTGTGCGCATGTTAAAATCATGCGCAGAGCTTTGAATAGCGCAATAGATTCTTAAAACAAATTAACATTAATGTCATGCGCAAATGAAGTACTGCGCAGGGGTTGCGCAGAAGCATGGATCATGACCTATGATGAACTTTTTATCAAGCAAACACAAGATTATTAGTATTAACAAATCATATGGACAGGTTAGCTAAGTTCAAGCATACCCATTTCTCCTCTCAAGAATACAAATCTCTTTGCATCAAGAGCCTTTGTAAGAATATCAGCAATTTGATTATCTGTGCCCACGTGCTCTAAATGAATGTTTCCTTTTTCCACGTGGTCCTTGAGAAAGTGATATTTGATGTCGATGTGCTTTGTCTTTGAAGCCTTTCTCTAGTAGGAATTTTGATAGCGTATCGTACCATGCTCTTGGAGCTTGCTTAAGTCCATACAAAGCTTTTTGAAGCTTGAAGACGTGATTTGGAAATCTGCTATCTTCAAATCCAGGTGGTTGTGCTACGTAGACCGTCTCTTGGAGTTCACCGTTGAGAAATGCGCTCTTCACATCCATTTGATAAAGCTTGAATTTCTTGTGAGAGGCATAAGCTAAGAAAATTCTTATAGCTTCAAGTCTTGCTACAGGCGCAAATTTTTCATCGTAGTCGATTCCTTCCTCTTGCCTATAGCCTTGCGCAACCAACCTTGCTTTGTTTCTTGTGATGCTTCCATTCTCATCCATCTTGTTTCTGAATACCCATTTGTACCAATAACTCCTTGGTCATGAGGTCTGGGTACTAAGGTCCAAACCTTGCAGCGCTCAAATTGGTTAAGCTCTTCTTGCATAGCAGTAACCCAGCTTGAATCTTGGAGCGCTTCGTCAATATTCTTTGGTTCGATTTGAGAGATAAAGGAGTGATATTCATCATCAAAGTTTGATGTTCTCCTAGTACGAACCCCTACATTGAGATCACCAATGATGTTTGAAGTTGGATGATCTCTAACTTCACGAACCTCAGGAGGTAAGTTAGGTTGAGTGGTAGGAATACGAAGATCTTCAATGGGTACTTCATTTATTCCAGCATCAAGGTCATCAAAAGTGATTTGCTGAAGTGGAGAAACATCATGTGCAGGAGGAGGAGTTTGCACATCAGGAGTTGTGACTTCTGGCGCAGCATCTGGTGCGATGGACTTGCTTGATTCTGATTTTGATAATCATTCTGCGCAGGTGTAGTTTGAGGCTGCATACCTGTCTCATCATTCTCAACAGAATCATCAGAATCATTTGGAGCCAAATGTGGCTCAAGGAGAGAATGCTCATCAAAAGTAACATGTACAGATTCTACAATTACTAGAGTAGTTCTATTAAAAACACGAAAAGCTTTAGAATGTTTGGCATACCCAACGAAAATACCTTCGTCTGCTTTGGCGTCGAATTTACCTCTATGATCTTTGCCATTGTAGAGGATATAGCATTTGCAGCCAAAAATCTTGAAGAAAGCAATGTTGGGCGCTCTTCCTCTCCATAGCTCATATGGAGTCTTGTTGTAGGCTTTGTTGATGAGGGATCTATTCTGAGTAAAGCAAGCAGTATTGACAGCTTCTCCCCAGAAATACTTTGGAAGCTTAGCTTCTGCTATCATTGTTTTTCCAGCCTCAATCAACGTGCGATTCTTTCGTTCCACGACGCCATTTTGTTGAGGAACTCCAGCAGCAGAGAAATTGTGATAAATTCCATGGTCATCGGAGTATTGAGCAACACCGTTATTCTTGAATTCATTTCCACATCTAACGCTCACGATGTCGTCTTCTTTTGAGTTTGGAGCTTTCGAAATAGCGCAGTTAAGATATCATAGCAGTCATATTTGGATATCATCATTTCGACCCATGTGTATCTTGAGTAGTCATCCACCACGACTAAAGTATATTTGTTTCCTCCAATGCTCGCAGTGGTGACCGGTCCAAACAAGTCCATGTGAAGCAGTTGTAAACATTTGGAAGTTGAGGAGGCAATCTTGCTGGAGAAAGACTGCTTAGGTTTTTTACCGAGCTGGCATGCTGCGCATTTTCTGTCAAGATGGTCAGCTACTTTGGGAAGTCCTTTGACAAGATTTTCCCTTCCTAGCTTAGCCAAATACTTGAAGTTCAAATGACTTAAGCGCTTATGCCATAGCCAGCTGCTTTCACTTACATTCTTTGCTACAAAACAGAGATTAGTGATATAATCTATAGCAGTAAGATCAATAATGTAAACATTAGTCTTACGAGTCCCTGTGAGCAAGGTTAGTCCGGATATGCCATCTTTGATGTAGTAGTGCGTTGCAGTGAAGTGGCATTCTAAACCTTTATCGCAGAATTGTGATATGGAGAGCAGGTTGTGCTTGAGACCTTCTACGAGCGCAACTTTCTCAATACACACTTTATCTTTTCTGATTCTTCCATATCCAACTATGTGCCCTTTGTTGTTATCTCCAAAAGTTACAGAGGGACCTCTTCCTTCATGCACATCTTCAAGAGCGGTGATATCTCCAGCCATGTGTCTAGAGCATCCACTGTCGAGGTACCATATATGCGCTTTAGCTTGTGAAGAGTGCGCACTGAAGAAGGAGACCTGAAAGATAGACATTAAGAACGCAGGTCCCTTTTATTCTTGGGTCCTAGAGTTAGCAACTTTTGACAACCCACTCCTGTCTGACTTTAGGATTTTTACGTCCCTTGGCATTAGGAGCAAATCGCAAAAGGCATTCTGCAGCCTTGTGACCTAAACCATCACACACAACACAATGATGAAAGCCACTTATAGATTGGGTTTTTACAAACTCTTTACTTTTCTTTGGCGTAGCATTCTTTACTGGAGCAGATGAACTTGCTTTGACAAATATCATTTTCTGAGGTTTGGGTGCGCTTTTCTTAAGAATGCGCATCTGGCGTTGGGGCGCATGGCTTTCATGCGCATGACCCTTTTGCGCAGATTTGACATTTGAAGTTGAGGCGCAACCAAAGTCAGAATATGGGTTGTCATGCGCAGGTTCAACTTTAGCCTTACCCTTGGCTTTTCCAGTTTGCTTCTTTGGGTATACATAATGGAAATTTTGTCTCTGGACTTTCTCCTGTCCTTTACCCATTGAAGCAGAATGCTTTGCTTTAGGAATTTCAATAGTTTGCTGTGGTGTAAATTCCTTTTCCTTTTCAGAGCAAACTGCGCATTTAAAGTTATCACTAGTTGAGAACCCCAAGCCTTCCTTGTCTCCACTAGCTTTTTGGGATTCTAGAATTTGGTCCATAGTGACACGAGATTTGGTCCACTCATTAGTGATCTTTGTGAGATCAGATACTTGAGCAGCCAATTCTTCGTTTCTTACTTTAAAAAGCGCATTTTGATCTGTGAGAAAACGGTTCTTTTCAGTAAGAGGAGTCATGCTCTTAATCTGCTCCTTAAGGAGGGTGATCTCAGATTTTAAAAGAGTTTTCTCCGTCTTAAGCTGTGAAATTTCTCCAATTGATAAGTCCACTGCTTCTTTCATAGAATTAAATTTCTTGATTACCTTTTCAGCTTGCTGAAAAATAGACTCGCGCTCAGCAGCAGAGTCATTCTTTTCTATTACAATTTCAACAGGAATTTCAAGAGATTCTTTGCGCGGAGGCGCAGCTACAAATTTCTTTGATATGTCTGCTCTGGCAAACAAATACTTGCCATTTTGTCTGCTTGGAGTCAGATGTCCCATTTCCACCAGTTCTGTGATAGTGAGACCTTTCTTCTGAGTTGTCCTTGGCGCAGCCTTTGTGTCCGCATCGGGATCATTGTCTGAATCGCTATCAGCATCAGCATTTGCCATCAAGCAGAGCAGTCCATCCTCAGAGTCATCATCATCACTGCCTTCAGTGTCCCTCTCTATCTAAGTCTTCAGTTCCTTTTCTGCGCAGTCTTCTTCAGCAATCATTCTGCGCTGCCTTGATGATCTCTGCGCAGTATTCCTCTTCATGTACTCAAATTTTGGAGTAGGACATTTTGAAGCAAAATGACCGGGCTTTCTGCAGTTGTAGCAGACCAACTCTTCATCTTTATTTGAGTCTCTGCCTCGAGAGAATTTAGCAGGGGGTTTGCTCGAGGATCCAGGTTTAGAGAATTTCCTGAATTTTTAGAATCGCTTAACGAACACAGCGAAATCATCATCATCCATTTCAAGTAGGGAGGAAGTAGAGACTTTGTCTAAGGTTTGAGCAGGCGCAAGTTCCTTTTGCGCAACATAGGAAACAAGTTTTCCTTTGCCTTCAGTTTCGTCGATTCGATCAAGCTTTAGCTCATACACTTTTAGGTTAGCGTATAAGCTGCGCAGAGGCCAAGTATCTAGAAATCCAGAATCTTCCAGATGACTTGCTTTGTGCACATATCTGGAACCTAGCGCATCTAAGAATTAAGAATTGACTTCTTTATTAGTGAAAGTAGTTTCAAGAGATTTACAAGAGTTTACAACAGCACAGAAGCGATCATATGTTTGTCTCAAGGATTCACCATCTTTTCTCACGAAGCAGTTGAATTTTCTTTGCACTACAAATCTTTTCTTTTCCTTGCTTACTTTGTCTCCATTCACATATCCTTCAATAGCATCCCATAGTTCCTTTGCAGTTCCACCGCTCACAATTTGATTGTGCGTGGAGAGGTCTAGAGTGCTAAGAATGATGTTTCTTGCTCTTCCATCATAGCGAACCCATTTCTTTTCTTCATCAGTCCATTCCTCCTTGTTCTTCTTAATGGTAGGGTTTTCCTTATTTGTAGCAGCATCAGGATTAGCCTTCATTGGAATGTAGGGTCCTTCAAGAACGATGTCGTGGAGGATCTCGTCGATAGAAGAAAAATGAGTGAGCATGCAGTGCTTCCAGATTTCGAAGTGAACTTCATTCAGCACTGGGACATGTGAATAGTTAGCCATTGCCCAAGATTTTGAAGCCATCTTGAATCGGCACCCAAGCTGTTAAGCTTGAAAAACAAAACAAGTTTTATGAAGGTGTTTGCTCTGATACCACTTGTTGGTCCCAAAGGGGCAACAAGGGTATGAAAAATGCTAGGGGGGGGGTGAATAGCGTTTTAAAATTCTTTTCAAACCCTTTTGCAAATCAATGGCTTATGCGCACAGTTCTCAAATAAGCTAAGTATAGCGCGCAGTGAGAGTATGAAATGCACAGCGGAAGTTTAAGCAGCACCTGCGCAGGAAAAAGCTGCGCAAGGATAAAAACGCACGCGCTAAGTTTTGGCTTAAAGAGTTGGATAAAATGTTCTAAGGCAAATGAGAAATAACAATTACAACAGCAATAGTAGCAATCTGAAAGATCAAACAAAGCAGTAATTCAGAAATGACTAAGCAGGAAGTAAATAGCAAAATTAATGAACAAGCTATTTGGAGAGGTTCGATCAATGAAAGATCTACGTCCTCTACCAAGATGGTTAGTCTTGGATTTTCTAATGGAGATCTTATTATATGAGAGAGTTACAAGATACAACAATGAGAAACAACTATCTCAAAGATCTATAATCTATGAAGAACAAATCCTAGACTAAACCGGTGTATATCAAGAAGTAAGATCTAAATGATCAAAGATTCAAGAGGTGTGTGTGTGTTCAGAAATTCTGGGCTCTATGAATCTATGAGATGAAGAGCACGAAGAATTCTGGTGATTTAAGGCTTAGGATCTGGGTAGGAGTTTGAAGGTATGAAGGTTTGAAGGTTGATCTTGAATCTGTGAATAGTAAGCAGCAATCTTCAGAACTTCAAGGATATTAGAAAGCACAAACTCTAGCAACTTGGAAATGAAGATGAGCTGGCTATTTATAGCAGAGAGCTTAAAACTAGCCGTTGGAGCTCTGAGCAAGGACGATGAGCTGGCACGATATGATTGGTGCGCAGGTGTCCTTTATAGCCATTGGGGCTCTGATCAAAGTTGATGACCTGGCACAATATGATTGGTGCGCAGGTGTTTTAGAGCCGTTGGAGACTGAGCATGAAGACCAAATTCAAAAGCTTATTCTAGAAGGTTGACAGCTGTCTTCATTTGAAATATTTCTCTTGAGCGCGTCTCCACCGTTGGATCTGCTAAGTGTGCTTGTTTTGTCGTTTCTGCACACCTTATCACTCTTAAAAGCGTACATCTTCAAAGCGTTTTCCAAGTTAGGTGATCTGAATGTATCGAAAGCTGAGCAAGATAGAATGCTGCGCAGGAGAGACCTGCGCAGTGGTGTACTGCGCAGGGTCCACAGTCTTGCTTAGATCTTCATTCCATTTCGCTCCAAGCCCTATATTCTAAGCCTATACTATAAAATGGACTAAGCTAAAAATTGAAGTTATAAAACTTCCTACATAGGATCCTAAAGTCCATAAAATATTAATAGGTGATGGTATCAATCAATTCTAATAAGTAGGAGGGTTAAGAAGTAAGCATACCCAACAGAGGGGAGGGTTGATTGATTTGGAATCTTTCTTTTATTGTGTTAGGATTCATTGTTAGTACATCCACTTGATTTGATTGATCCATGCCACGTGTCTTTTTTATGGACTTTAGGACCGCATGTAATGAAGTTATACTTCAATTTTTAGATAAGTCTATTTCTAGATTTTTTTTGTCTAGGCTGAGTATAGTTCGGTTTATCCGTAGCGGTTTAGTTCTTCAAACCACACTTGTGCCATCTTTGAACCGCCAAAATGGAGCCGTATAGTTTTCATCAAACCGCATTATGTGAGTTTGATGAAACCGTTCTTCAAAACTCTTATGGAATCACTGATGCCAACTTGATGGAACCGCAGATCATGAAACCGCATACTTCAGTTTCAAGTAAAACCGCATATCAAGTTCATCATTGGAACCGCTCTAGTGCATGCTGGAACCGCATAGCTTTTATTGAAGAATTCTCTAAGTCATTTGTTCCTTGAGACAAACATTCCCTTTATGACCGTAAAGGAATGTTTTATGACTTGTCAAAATAACTTCAAGTTAACTTGAAGTCTCTACAAGGAATGTCGGTTTTGTCCAGTAATTTGAATTGTTTACCGTTAGTCATTTCTCTGCATCAAAGGACAATGTCAGGTAGTAGTGCTACAACTACCTAGGACTACAAGACAAAACCAAGGACGACAATGGCAACTCAACCAATAGGATATCGACAGCAGTTGTACCATCAGATTTATTTCAAATCTTTACCCAACGGTCACAAGGGTGCACTGCCTATAAATAGCCTACATTTCTCAACAATGAAGGTTGCTGAGCTTCAAGAGATTTATTCCCAAGTGTTCAAGTTTGCTTTGAAGATTTAAACCCATAAATTCAAACCTTCATTCATCTCCTTAGCAAACCCAGATTTCTTCATCAAGCTTCAAGCCTAACAACCTTTCATACTCAGCCTTTGCACAGAAAGTTTTTCATTTGCTCATCCATCACTTAGATCTTTTGAGCATTTGATTTATTTCCACACACACACCCGATTTATATAATCACATAGATTATATACTTCGAATACACCGGTTGTTATAATAGCGTTATAGGTTAGATTGATTGTTTAGAATTTAGATTCATCTTGTAAAACCTCCTCTAAATTAATACAAGTCTAGTAGCTATTAGAAAATCATAGACTAACCATCTAGGTAGATGACGTAGTTCATTCAAGAACGAACCGCTTTAAATTGTGTGCTTGATCTTTACTTTCTGTCTTGTTATTTACTTTTCTTATTTGTGGTCTATAACTTAATCCATTTACGAGATGACTTGAAAAGTGAATTGTGTTTTTCTTTGATCTTCAAGTTGAGATTATCGGCTGCATCATAGTGTTTTTATACCGAGTCAAACCGCCCAACTACATATCCTCTTTGGTCAAACCGCAAAACTCCGCTGTGCATTTTATCAGTTCGGTTCTAGTACTTTGAACCGCAGTTGACCAAACTGATAAGTACTCGGTTGTACTTTCAAGGGTATTTTCAAAAAAGTTTAGACCGCTATTCACCCCCTCTAGCGGTTCTATACCCTTGTTGCCCTCTGGGACCAACACATTGTTTACTTTATTAATGCTACAGGTTAGATGTTGGGTCATTAATTGATTTTGAAGAATAGATTAGACTTTTATAAATTGACGCGTGTTTTTTTTTTTAAGGAAACAAAAATTGCATCAACACTCTCAAACTGTGAGATCATTTAACGATAGGGGGATTTGGAACCATTGACCCATAATTTTGATGTTGCACTAAAACGCTGCAGCTGGAGATGGGCACTTCGGGCTCAAATCCGTGGGCCGCCCGCGAAGCCCACGAACATGACCCTCAGTCAATTCCTTCTTCTTGTTCTGTTTCTTCTATGGATCTCCACTTCTTCCTTCTTCCATTTTTTTCTTTTTTTTTTTTTCGTCACTCCTTCTAATGAAATTAATATTTTCTTCTTGTTTCTAATTCCTTCTTCCATCTATTTTATTACCTTTCTTCTCTGATCTCCCTTTCTTCTTCCTTTTTACTCCCCCCCCTTTCTCTTGATTTTCCAGAATGTTCAAAAAACAAACAAACATAAAACCCGTTCAAACCCTTTGGGTTAAACCCAAGGGCTTATGGGCGGGCCAGACAGGAGAGCAGCTTGTGGGCCGGACAGGAGAGTAGCGTGCGGGCCGGGTCCAGCCCGCGGGCTCACACACCACGGGCGGGCTCAAGCCTGTTTACTCGCGGGTTTGCTGTTTTAAGGGCCGGGCTGGGCGGGTAAACCCTTATGCCCATCTCCAGCTGCACATTAAAATGTATTTGGTGCCACACTCTACGTTGCATTGATGCAACAAATAATGGAGAAGTGGTTCCATATTCCTACCACTAGACACAAAATTGAGAGGATCCAATTTTCACTTGATTAGTTTAATTCAAGAGTGCTACTTTTCACACCCTTAAAATTGCTGAATATACACACAATACTAAGTTTACTATAAATAATTATCCACCCAAACTAGATACATCACCTCTTTTCCCATTTTACCCTTTTAAACCCGAGACTCTAAAAATTAGTGATCGCTGTCATCGTCTAAATCTAAAAGAATTCATTTTTTCGACGAGTTTCCACCATGTTTGATGATCAGGACCTGGGCTTCTTCGTCAATTTTCTTGGTATCTTTATCTTTGTCCTTGTTATTGCTTAATTATGTAATGGTTGACCACAATTATGAAGACGACTGAAGTTTTAAATATGGTTGCACAAAGGAATCCACCGCAAGATGATATTCAATAGTATTGGCTAGGTTTTAAATATGTGCATGTGACTGCTGTTTTAGCATATACTAGTATGTTCAGAATTAATACTCTTATACTATATTCTTATAGCCCTTTCTACAAAAAGAAGGGTAAAAAATGGGGTAAGAAAATTTGGAGGCAGTTAGATTAGTGAAATTTAGATGGGGAATTGAAAACTTAATGGGTAGATGATAAGGGAGTTAATGCTACGAGTGTATTTACTACTCCATCCGTTTTGTAATACTTGACGTTTTAACCTTCTTCACTTAGATTAAGAAAATCAATCATTACATGTAAAAAAGACTCAAACACCCCTATAACAGTTCATTTACATATGTAATTAAATGCATTTACAAAGGGTGTGTCAATTATTAAATAAGGGTATAATTGGTAAGTAATGGCAAAAGTTCCTAGATAATTGAAAAGTGTTAAATATTTTGGAACAAAATTGAACACCTAAAATTAGGGATGGCCAAAACCGTTCCGGGCCCGGTTCCGGTTCGGAACCGCCGGTTCCGGTTCGTCAAAAGGGTGACCCTTAACCGGCCCGCACTTACCCCGGTTCCGGTTCCGGTTTGGCACAATACGGTTCCGGTTCGGTCCGGTTCCGATACGGTTCCGGTCCGGTTCCGGTCCACTCCTTTAAAATTATTGAAAAACAAGGGATTTTCGGTACTGTTCCGGTTCCGGTTCCGGTCCGGTTCGGCATATATGTGACCCTGAACCGGCCCGCATGCCTTGCGGTTCGGTTCGTCCGGTTCCGGTTTCCTCCCGGTTTGCTCCGGTTCCGGGCTTTTCCGGTCCGGTTCCGGTGTTTTCCGGTTCCGGTCGGTTTGACCATCCCTACCTAAATGACATGTTTTGCGAAACGGAGGGAGTAAATAAGTAAGTAAATATATATATATATTAAAGTTGGTGAGGAGAACCATGGTGTTGCCACATAGACAAGTCTTAGAGAAAGGTTGCATTTGGTGTTGCCACATCATTACCACTCTTATAAATAAGAGACTTTTCAAATTATTTTTCTTAGCTAATAGTATTAGCTAATAGTATTAGTTACTATATAGGGTAACTATTATAGTTAACTACTATAGTAACTAATACTTATAATAGTAATAGTTACAATAATAGGTAACTATTATAGTTAACTACTATAGTAACTAATACTTATAATAGTAATAGTTACTATACTTCAAATAAAATAATCCAAATAAAAAATAAAAATTTGTTATTGTATCACAATTAATAATACTCCGAATAACAATTTTTAAATTTATATTAGGATAACTATTTATTATTTAAATTACATGGTCAAAGTATAAAAAAAGCTACCAAAATCCTATTTCGGGCGGGACAGATGGAGTAATAGGTAACTATAATAGTTAACTATTACTCCCTACGTCCCAGAGTAAGAGTCCTACATTCTATTTTGGTACATCCCAGAGTAAAAAGTGTTTTTCCAAAATAACAAAGAATATTTACTATTCATCTCACTCATACTCTCTCCTACTTTAATTTTATACTCACAAAATCAATCAACTTATTATTCCATCCCACTCATTCTCTCTCCTAATTTACTTTTACACTCACAACACTTACTTACTTCTATCATTTCTTAATCTCCGTGAAAATGAGAGGTATGACATTTACTCCGGGACAGAGGGAGTAATATTTAACTATTATAACTAACTAATACTATTAATAGTATTAGTTAATTATAATAGTTAAATATAATTGTTAACTATAATAGTTACTATATAAGTTAATTATTATTATTAGTAGTATTAGTTAATCATAATTGTTACAATATATTAACTATTATTATTAACTATATTATTTAATCATAATAGTTACTATATATGTTAACTATTACTATTAACACCATTACGTTTTTTGAAATATTCATACAACAAACTTAAATGTACTTCTAAATTAATTAAAAAACATATTTATTACAACAATGTACAACCAAAGCTATGAAATGTTTTGATTAATTTAAAATATACATATATTTTCAAATAAAATTATTATGTTAATTTATCAATTAAAAACATCAAAAAAGGAAAATACAAAAATATTAACGGAATAGATTCCCGTGCGGAGCACGAGTTACCTACTAGTGTAGAGAAAAATCAATTACGGGTGTATAATATAGAAAAGTTAGTAAGGACATTTTGATTAATGACATTTTTTAAAAAGTTTATCATTACGAGTATACTAAGCAATTTTGCAGGTGTAAATAGTATTACTCTTAATTCAAAGAATAATACTAGGGTAAAAAAAAGTAACAAAATCTTGCTCACAAAATCTTAGGTGTATTGATTTTATTAGTGCTTTTAAGTAGAGTGTGGCGGGTCCATTATCGATGCAACCAATAAAATATCGTCACCTCATTTGTGAGCAAGATTTTGTGAGCTTATTTGTGGCCCTAGCATTGCTCTGATTCAACCCCTTACGTGTTTTGAGGGCTAAATTGACTTGATTAATTCTAAAAGGGGCTAACTATACAAAAGAAACATTTTTCCTTGCCTATGTACAACAAGGCAAGACGAGATTTGTTTCTTCTTTCCCTTTCGCCCTGTCATCACCTCCTTTCCCACGGCGACAATATCGAAGTCCCACTGTCAAACTTAGTTAACTCCGCCGCTCTCCACCTATATCTCCGCTTTCCATTCCTCTCATTTATTCACACACTACACTTTCCCGTCGCCGGAGCTCCCCCAAACCTCTTGCAAAACCATGGCGCAATCTCTCAATTTCTTCATTTCCTCCTCCTGCTCGCCTGACCTAACCATTTCCAGACAATCCTACTCCAAACTCTCCCTTCCTATCTCCAATCGCAGGCTAACACTCCCAACCTCGTCACGGAAGTTCACAATCGCAGCTTCAGCTTCGGAAACCGAGCAATCTCCGGTCGTAATCAACGATAACGGCGCCGGAGCTAGTTTATCTGCCCGAAGTACCAAACTATCGCAGGATTCCAGCTCAATTGAAGTTGATGCGGTGACGGAGGCGGAGTTGAAGGAGAATGGATTTAGGAGTACGAGGAGGACGAAGCTCATTTGCACGATCGGTCCTGCTACTAGCGGGTTCGAGCAGCTGGAAGCGTTGGCGGTTGGTGGGATGAATGTGGCTCGGATTAATATGTGCCACGGTACGCTTGACTGGCACCGGACTGTGATTGAGCGGGTGAGGAGGTTGAATGAGGAGAAAGGATATGCTGTTGCTATTATGATGGATACTGAAGGGAGTGAGATTCATATGGGAGACCTCGGCGGCGCTTCCTCTGCTAAAGCTGAGGTAATTTCCTTGCCCTAATTCGGTTTATTTATAAATGATTTTGTTGTAGAGTTACTTGAAGTGACAAATTCAGTTGATTGATACGAAATTATGATAATGTGATCGATTTCTGATTTCTTAAATTTCTGTTGATTTGTTATGGTGAATAGAAATTAAACAAGTCTGGTGTTTGTGAGTGCTAGTTGTTGGATTTTTATACCTCTTTGGTTTACATTTCAGCTACTGCATTGATGAAATTAGTTGATTGTGGTTTGTTGGGGAAGGATCTATTATTGTTAGAAAGAATATGCCCGTATATCCCTATGATGGTTTGTCTTTTCTTATGTAGCTCTCTTATCAATTCATATTAATGCCATAACCAATTATTAGTTTTAGAGATAAAAGTGGATTAGGGCAGCTCTTTCCCCCACATATATGTCGTGGGGTGACATTTCTGGCTATCAACCGCATGAGAGGGGGTTTATTAATAGCATTTATAAAGTAACACGTAGAGGTCATTCATCACATGAGTTTCATATTTATTTCCTGGACAGTGAGGAAAAAGTGTGAAGAGGGGAAAAGGAAATGCCTCAAACCAATGTTTGTGTGCTTAGTGCTGAATTAACCAAAGGCCACAAGAAGATCAAACTACCTTAACAAATTGATTTATAACATAGTTCTAATCTATTAATCTATGGAATTGCTCATCATAGCCTTAATTGTTCGCACCGGGTAAATTGAAGAATGTGGGGTTTGGCTTGAAGACCAAAGGATAAATTTTTCATCAGTATCGTCATTTTTATGTCCATATGTTCTTATTGTTGGAATGGGCATGATACCATTCGTAGGTTCCCTGGTCCTCTCCCTTCCCCTCTCCCACGTCCTCCTAACTTGAAGATTTAGCTTCCACATAAGTCGTCGGTCCCTTGTGCATAACAGATTAAATTGTGATGATCAAACGCAAAGGCCAAGCCTTTTCAAGCTATCTCGCATTCTCGCTAGACTTTGTGATGTGTGGGATTCAGCTCAAGAGACAAACACTTCTCTCTAAGCTGAGGAATGCGGTGTATCTGTGGTATACTGAGGATGGCTATGGCTTCTCTCACTCCCTCCGTAGTTCAGAAGCTTTTTCGTTTAAGTTTAGGGGTTTTGGGAAGATGGATTATTATAATTATTTTATTTTTTCGTGGTTGGGGAACTGTTTTGGCATTTTATGGTGCTTATGGATATTAAGAGTCATTTTTCCCGCTTGCTTCTTATTTCCTAGTTGGAAAACATTTAAGGATTTGATAATATATGTTCTTGATAGGAATTAGAGCACATTAGTTCATAACCTCCCCTTTGTGCTCTCTTTCCTCCAAGTTCTCTCTATCATGTTTTCCTTGTCCAATTTTCATTTCATTAGTTGAACCTCTGACCCATTTTAAAGGTTGCGGTCTTGATGTACTTTATGTTCTCGACATCACTTCCCCATATGTATCATACTTCAATGTAAATGTTTTTCGGTCATTGTAGTGGCAGTCCGGGTTCAATTTTCTTTTCCATATTGCAAAAAAGTTACTCCCTCTGTCTCACTAATACTGTCTACTGGAGAGAAGCTCATTGTTTGAGAATTTGTAAATAATGTTCCAAGAACTATTGTCTTATATTATGATTTCCATTGAGGCCCTCTTCATAAGGTAATGAGAGTAAGAAAGTATCAAGAGTTCAAGACTGTCAAGTAATCGAGATGTCTTGGAATCCTAAGTGGAACAATATAAAGGACATCTAAGAAAAGAAAAGTAGGACATTATTAATGAGATAGAGGGAGTACAAATTTTGTTGCAGCACTATCTAATGTTCAGTATTTTGATCTTATTGTTGCTCCCAAAGACACAACAAGGGTATGAAAAGTAGGCTAGAGGGGGTGGGGTGAATAGCCTACTTAAAATTTCAACCCTTTTTCAAAATTCAACCTTATGCTTACAACTTGAATTTTGCGGTTAATGATAAACCACGCGGTCAAGTGTAATATACACGGCGGAAGTTTACGATGGAAATGAAGTAGAGTTGGTTTTGGATAAAAATACTAAGTGTTAAGATGACTTGAGTGCGGTCGACCGTGAGTGATGTGCGGTCGACACAAAGTGCGGTTAAGTCAAGGTAGGTTGAGAGATTGAAAGTTGTTGTCTTGAAAGTTTGGCAAAATGATAAGTTAGTCAGATTTATAGCTTAGGCAATGCGGAAAACATACAAACACAATTCACTATAAGTTTGGATATCTGTAAAGATCAAAACACTAAACGACAAACAAGATTAATATGAACAATGAAGAACAATATGAACAAGACTTAAAGTAAATTTGTAGAATGTAAAGAACAGTAAGTAAATGACACAATGATTTGGAAATGTTTGATCTGTTAAAAGATTTACGTCCTTTACCAAGATGGTCAGTCTTGGATTTTGAATGTGGTTTATATTGATTCTCTTGAGTACAGATTACAGAGATGAAGTATTGAATCAACACCTATTTTCTATGAAGAACAAATCCTAGACTTAGACCAGTGTATCCCTGATGATTCAATCTATGTGATTGATCAATCGGGGTGAGTGTGTGTGTAAGAATCAAAAGCTCTTTAAAATCCAAGTGATTAGAGCCTAATGAATCTTAAGTGTTGAGGCTTGAGATGATCTTGAATGTTGCTGGAGATTTGATGAAGACTTGAAGGTTGTGTGCTTGAAGATTCGAAGGATTCTGGAAATCTTTGAATGTGATCTTCAATCACCAAGAATTTCAACAACAATTTCTCTTTTGGAATCTCAGCAATGTTCAATGAAGAACTCAAGGTCTATTTATAGCATTGAATGAGAAACTGGCCGTTTGAAATACTTGGGGGGCCAAGTTGAAGGACAATGAGCTGTTGAATTCTGATTGGAGCTCAGTCTGAGTTGTCCTTTTGTTGCAGAGAGTAGTGGTCCAAATGTACTATCATCTCCGTCGGATGACAGTTGTATTCAAATTTGAATTTTGAATCTTGCAACGTTCTAAACTTAACCAAGGGTTTTGGACACTAGTGTAACCATGGTTAAGTTTCAACCAAACTTGGTTTATGGTTTTCATCTCCTTATCACGGTCGAATCCTTGCTGTCAGACGACTTACTTGAAATTTTCGAGACTTAGAAAATTTTAAGCCCTATCAATCTAAAGCCCATTCTATTAAAATGGATTATTCTAAAATGAACTTTAACACTTCTTACAATATATCCTAAAGTCCATAAAAAGTAAAATTAGGTTATGGGATCAATCAAATTAAGGTAATAGGAGTGGTTTATAATAAGCATACCCAACTAATGCATAGCTTTTATAGATCTCGTTTTAGTTGAAGGTACCTGGCCTACATAGAACTCTCTCAGTTCTAAAGTTCTTAGCATTCTATCAACCTTGCTCTGCGTTTTGCTTGTAGCTTCTATTCTTTGCAACTAAAGAAGCACATTGTTTATTTTCTCCCCATTCAACACTTAATTGAATCACATGTTGAAAGACTATTGTCTAAGTTCAGATATGGTCTTTTGGAACAGTGTTAGACTTTCCAATTCTTACACCACCATGCTCTCTCTCTCTCTCTCTCTCTCTCATTCACACACACACACACACACACACACACACACACACTAGAAAAGATATACTTATGGTAGATAGATTAAGCAGATTTCTTCGTAGAATTTCAAGGATCTTCACTTGCAGGGTTTAGTAGATTCCATGACGTTCGGTTGACAATCACTCTGACTCTGAGATAGATGGACTATTGCTGTAGGATGAATGAACTTTTTATCATTCCACCTGAAAATAATGCTTTTCTTTTTGTTTTAGTTGCTAGTACTAGAGGTAGTAATTCGACGAACATAGATTTTTTATTGTCATTTTTGTTCTTGTTGCTGTTATTATTATAATTATAATAATAGTTTATGTTATTAGTTATTACTATTACTATTACTATTACAATTACTATTACTATTAATATTTTGTAATTAACTCCTAGGACATATAAAAAAAGTGTCATGGACATGCCAAATAGCAGACTTATCAATATTCAGTACTTATGAAGTGACTGGGAACGCAAATACCTTTTCAGTTTAGTATCTTAAACTTGGAAAAGAAAATATTATGTGAATATTTCTATCAATCTACCTCCTACTAATTCAGCATAATAGCGAAGGAACACAACTACTTCCCCAACCCAAGACATCCCACTTTATGCTTTTAAGCTCATTCTAACCAGCTACTCTTCATATACAGGATGGTGAGATATGGACTTTCAGTGTTCGAGCTCATGCTACTCCTCGCCCAGAACGTTGGGTAACTGTAAACTATGATGGCTTTTCGGAAGGTCATAATCTTTTCATCTTTTGGATGACCAGAATGCAATTCTAATTTGATGCATTCTTACATTTAATCTGTTATATTTCGCAAGATGTATTGAATGCCATTCATTTTCATTTGAACTCTCATGCAACAGATGTGAAAGTTGGGGACGAACTCCTTGTTGATGGTGGAATGGCGAGGTTTGAGGTGATTGAGAAGATTGGTCCAGATGTCAAATGCCGCTGTACCGATCCTGGGCTTTTGCTACCTCGGGCTAACCTGACCTTCTGGCGAGATGGAAGCTTAGTACGAGAACGCAATGCAATGCTACCTACCATTTCATCTAAGGTTTGTGCTTCTCCTCCTTTCATCGTTTCTTTATGGGTTATCACATTTAGCTCCAGATGTTGATTGGCCCAAGCCTTCTCGTGAAAAAATAAAATAAAAAAAATACCCGAATGAAATATCTTCATTTGTATAAAGGTCATCTTAAATACATTACAAGATCTTAGCAATTTTTCTTTTGAAAAGGTTAAAGCGTATAGTGAGGCCTTCCACCCATCATTAGGTTAAGCAGGGATATAAATAATATACTCCCTCCGTCCCATAACAATGTGCACAAAATTGAAAGTGCATGGGAATAAAGGAATGAATAGCAGTGGGTTGTTGTGTGAGTATGAAAAGTGAGGTAGGAGAGAGAGATTGGGGTAGAGAATAGTAATGGATAGTTGTTGTGAGTATGAAAAGTTAGTCCCATTGAATAAAGAAATATATAAAATCTCCGTATTAGGAAAGTGTGACTTATCAATGGGACGCCCAAAAAGGAAGTTTGTGCACATTGTTATGGGACGGAGGGAGTATAGTGTTTTAGGATTTCAGACTGGGGCCTAATGGTGAGGATGCTTTGTTTTTATTGGTCAATTTGATGCTCCTGCAGCTATTTCTTGGTGTCTTTCTTTCAAATCTATATGCTTTCATAAAGTTTGTTTATAAGGAGTATTTTGATAATTTTGTCCATGGTGGCATTTTATGGGCTGCCAAATAGGGTTGACTTATCCCTCGACCTAAGGTGATGGTAGTCTTAGTATATTTCTTGTAACGTTTTAGTTGGCCATGTTTTCAGGGTCCTAAAGCCATAGTCCCTCTATATAGTTGTGTACTTTTTATTTTTTTTATTTTTATATCTTGTCATTGAATGAATAATATCTAAGGGTACTCCTATTATGCGTGATATCTTTTACTTGACTGTGATGCTCAAAACCACTAGGTTTGTTGCCTGAGCCTATCTTAATCTTCTCCTCTTTTCGCTTAATTCTTTTATGTTTTCTACTTCAAATGCTGCAAACTGGACCTTATATTCTCTCTTTTTAACCCTTTATACTTTACAAAAGAGTATATAGGGGAATGACTTCAGGACAGAAAAACTTCGTGGCTACTAAACTTAGAGACCAAGTCTGGATTAAAAAAGGTTTCAGCACTCTAAAAGTATCGTTTTCTTTAATCAGAAAAAACTATATTAGATTAACAAAAATTTCATCGAACAAAAAGAAAGCAAACAAAATAAATACAATTCAAGAAGAACTAGAGGAGAAGCGCATTTTACTCGCACTGAATATCTAAGTAGCAGCCAGCCAAAAAAAAATTAAAAAAATCTCTGCTGAAGCCCAAAGGTAAACCATTAAAAGATCACTTCTCCATTGTATGTGATGCACCTAGCCACCTAGGATACGATATGTGTGAGATACAACTGTGAAGCGTCTAAATATGTTCTGTACCGTATCTGATACACTGACTTTTGAATTGATAATCGGCTTTCTGTCTTTTTGCATTTATCCACCCTTTGAACCCAATGGAATTTAGCCTTTCTAAACAGCTTGTACCACAAACTACGTCTAACGAATAATATGGTAGGGAGGCGAAACTCAAAATGAGATAACCAAAGCCTTACTCCCTTCTATTATTATTATTATTATTATTATTATTAGGAAAAATTGCATCTATGATCACCCAACTATACATGATGAGTGGTTTTAATCACTCAACTTATTTTTTTTGCGTTTAATAGCCTAAACTAATTCTTTTGAGCCTCCATGATCACTCACGCTAACTTCATCCAAAAAATATCGTTAAACCTCCATGTGCTTATTTATTTGCCCTTTTTAAAAGGGTAAAATAGGAAATTAATAACACAAAGGCTAAAAGTGTTAAAAGGTAAAACTATTGGGTTAAAAATATAACTTTACTTGAGCAAAAAACCCACCCAATTCATAGTTTACAACCCAGAAACCCTCCCCTTCCCATTTCTACCGACTGAGCCATCGTCTCCGGCAACATCCATCTTCCCCGGCCAGCCTGTTTTCGCGCCAACCCCTCGCCTCTCGCTACCTCTCTTGCTTCCTAGATCTACTTATGATTTTAGATCTGGTTTTAGTTGGCCAACGAAGTAGTGGATGGGAAGTATGAACTGGTTTGGATCAGTCTTGCATTCTATCAGAAAGCCATGTTTGTTTTCTTCCAATTTCTCATCCAAACAGTATATTTTCCTCTTTTTTGCCGGAAACTGAACACTAATTTTCCTCCATTTTTTCGGCAAGGAAACATTAATTTCACATTTCTAACATCACACTATACCTCATGATTCCGATGGGTTCTCTGTGAATCAGAAAAATTGTCATTGATTTGATTTTCTTTTGATTGATTTTCTTCTGATGGTTGACACTGGCCGGAGATGGACGTTGCCGGAGAAGATGGCTCAGCCCGTAGAAATGGGAAGAGGAGGGTTTCTGGGTTTGTTAAAATACTCCCTCCGTCCCTCTTTAGTTTACAAATTTTGGGTTGGGCACATTATTTAAGGAATAAGTGAAAAAGTTGATGTGTTGCGAGTGTAGATAGTTGAGTGGGAGAGAGAAAGTGGGGTAGAGAATAGCAAGTGAATAGTTGTTGTGAGTATGACAAGTGGGTCCCATTATTTTAAAAGTATTAAAACATTTCCTTTTTGGGACTTTGTAGATTAAAGTGGGACAACCAAAATGGCAAATTTTGTAGATTAAAGAGGGACGGAGGGTGTATGAATTAGGTGGTGTTTTTTTTTGTTCAAGTGAAGTTATATTTATAAGGCTATAGATTTAGTTTTAACACTTTTAACCCCTATATTATTAATTTTCTATTTTACCCTTTTAAGAAGAAGAGCACGTGAATAAGCATATGAAGATTTAACGATTTTTTTTAGATGGAGTTAGTGTGTGTGATCACGGAGGCTCAAAAAATTAGTTCAGGCTATTAAACGCAAAAAGAATAAGATGAGTGATCAAAACCACTCATCCTGTATAGTTGGGTGATCATAGATGCAATTTTTCCTTATTATTATGATTTTTCCCTAATTTTGCATTTTTGCCTATACATATATCAAGACATGATGAAGAGATGAGATGTACAATGGAAATTACGACGGTGAACTGGATCTGGAACCCTGTATGAAAACCTAGATCTCTGAATAATTCGGAAAAATGAATAGAAGAAAGTTTAGATGGGAAATCATTCAATCTACAAAGGTTACTCTGGGTTGTTTACGTTTACAATATTAATTCCAAAATGACAATTTTGAAAGAAAAGTAGATGCTTCTCATTCTGCAAATAGAAAACCATCCCAAAGCCAGTCTAATATGTCACATGCCGTCAGCATAAAGTTGTTCATGTTGGATCAAGTAATTTAGGTTCTGGCATGCAGCATAATTTCATATATTACTGTCATTGAACATCATTTATCCTTTTTATCACGTTACCAATATTATCGCCTCGCATTTTTGGTCGCCCCAGGTCTCTCTCCCTTTACATCTGTGACAACCATGTATATACTCCCTCTGTCCCAGCTCAATATGCACAATTACTGTTGGCACAATAGTTAATGAGTGAATATATCTATTGAATAGTTTTGTGATTGGGAAAGGTGCTGTGAGGATGATAAGTGGGTGTGAATTGCAATTGGGGTCCACAATTTATCTGTGTGAGTATTACAAGTTGGGTAGGGTTAATACAAAAACAATACTGTAAAAGATTTCCATTTTAGGAAGCGAGACTTATCAATGACACTACCCAAATGGATAAGTGTGCACATTGAGCTCGGACGGAGGGAGGGAGTATAAGAAGTCATTCTATCAAACAGGGATCTACTGAAAGTTGCAAGGGTCAAAATCTTAAGACCATTCACATTGCACCATTGATGTCTATAAAATAGGGATCTGTTGAAAGCTGTAAAGATCAAATTCTTAAGACCATTCAATTTGCACCATCCAAGCGTAGAAGGTTGCTTAAGAGAATCACATAGAGAAGATCATAGAAGAACTTAAAACGTCTATTGATTAAAAATTCTATACAAAAGCATTAGGAATCAACATGCTAGAATGTGTGGGAATGATAGATAACTAAAGAAGGATAGGCAAATAATGTCTATGATCAAGTGACTGGGATGGGAGACTATCAGTGTGCTTAACAATTCTCGTTTTACGTCTGGGAACAACCTCAGGCTGCAATTTTCTTGTTGAAAATAACTTGCAAAATTGACTAGCCATTTCATGTAAAGGTAAGCCAGCTTCTTACGTTTGATTAATGCCCTGATAATCAGCGCCCACTATACATATGCCATTTTCCTTGAAACAAGCAAAGATGGATATTTTTTAGTGGAGACACAGGAGAGGAGGTTCCAAAAAGCTCTTTATGGAGCTCAAATGTGCTTGTTGTTTATTCATTAATGCATTTATAAGATTTCTGTTAGATCCCCTTTGCTACGGATTTTGCTCAATTCTGACTAATGTAAATATCATCTCTCTCGTATACTCCTTATCTTCAGGACTGGTTGGACATTGATTTTGGGATTGCCGAGGGGGTTGATTTTATTGCAGTATCATTTGTCAAGTCTGCGGAAGTTATCAATCACCTTAAAAGCTATATTAAGGCTCGATCTCGTGATGGGTAAGGAATATATTCTTGTTAAAAGTAATCCTTTTCTTTTGCGTTTCAATTGAGTTGTCTCCCTCCCTATCCCCCTTTACCCTTGTTTGGTTAGGTTAGGTTTGGAGATGGTTGCATGAGGTTCTGCAGGAGTAATTGCCTGGTGTTTCATCGATGTCCATCATCCAATTCTGATTAATTGAGTTGAATCGTAGGCCAAATCATTTACAGGCTTAACTTTATCTTGTGTTACCGGTATCAGCACAGTGAACAACTTGTGCATCCATAACCCCTCTAGGAATTAATTCTTCAATTCTAAAATGTAGATGGAGCAGTTTTATTATACTCCCTCTGTCACAAATAAAGTCGCAGCTGACTTGTCAATGTTTTTACGAAACATGTAATAATCGTTTGTAAATTGCATGTACAATCGTAAATTTGAACTAAGACGCTTTCCTAATTTATGGATGTGACATTTATTTTGGGACAAACTAAAATGGAAAGTGTGACATATTTTGGGACGGAGGGAGTAAAATGGATTATTCATATGTTGATGCATGTATGCAGGGATGTTGCTGTAATTGCAAAGATAGAAAGTATCGACTCATTAAAGAACTTGGAGGAGATCATTCAAGCATCAGATGGAGCTATGGTAGCAAGAGGAGATCTGGGTGCTCAGATCCCCTTGGAACAGGTCCCAGCTGCGCAGCAAAAGATTGTTGAATTGTGCAGGCATTTAAATAAGCCCGTTATTGTTGCTTCTCAACTTCTTGAGTCTATGATTGAGTACCCTACACCAACCAGGGCCGAAGTGGCTGATGTTTCTGAAGCAGTAAGACAGAGATCGGATGCTTTAATGTTGTCCGGTGAGTCAGCTATGGGACAGTTCCCTGATAAGGCGTTGTCTGTCTTAAGAAGTGTAAGTGTAAGAATTGAAAGGTGGTGGAGGGAAGAGAAACAACATGAAGTGATGGATCTCCCGGACTTAGCATCTTCATACGCAGACAGTATATCCGAAGAGATTTGCAACTCTGCTGCTAAAATGGGTAAGAAATCCACTTTAAGTAGTAGATGTTTTTCCTTCCGTTATTCTGATTTATTTTTGCATTGTTCTTGCATAGCTTCACTCACTTCTTTTGAAGCATTAGCTCGAGTGTGAGATATTCTTTATCTGAAATTATGCTTCAATAGAGGCATTAGTTGTCTAAAATCTAAATCTTTTAATTCGTGGAAGCGGCATGTTCACTGCACATCGCTTATTTCACGCTTTTGGTCATGACAACATCTTCTTGGTGTAGAATCTGAAAGAAAACCTGATTCGATTTGGTGACCATACAATGATATACTCCGTCCCAAAGTAATAGTCCCATTTCCCATTTTGGTCTGTACCAAAAGAAATCGTTACCGTTCTTAAAGTAATAAGAAATTTGGATTCCAGGAAGGTAGAAACATGTAAAGCATTCTCTATTGGTTGATTTGTCAAATGGAGCTTTTTTATTTAGGATGAATGGAGGGAGTATTCCCGACTATAGGTGAGGAGAAGTAGAAAGTTGGTCACATAAGTATCCAATTCTTTCAGATATAGCTTACGCGCTCTATAGGAACTGAGATGCCTGCCTGACAGACTTTTCTAATACGGAGGATAGCATAGGACGCTTCTTTTTCTTTAATTCGTTATGAGTTTTGCTATCTGCTCACGCAATTGTAATGGTGTTTGAATATCAGAATGATTTATCATGAATTCTCAATAGTTTAAACCCAAATTTTAACTGTTTCGAGTTTATTTCCCATTGGGATTTCATTTGTCTGGTAAAGCCATCATCTGCATCACATGATCATCTCTATGAAATTCTAAAAATTGTTATTGAAGAATCACTCGGTTGATTAGATTGACTAAAGTTTGGTCAAAGTTCATCTGTGTTGACCATCTAAACCAAATGGGACTATCCTTTTGGGACGGAGGTAGTATGTACTCCCTACGTCCCAAAATGTTGTTCCTCTTTTTTTGATGTTAGTACGAAAGAACTTTGAGCAATAATTTTAGTCCAATTTAATTATCCGAATGAGAATATTAAACTTGTTAATGATAGCATTGATAATGGTGTATTAATAACTAGTTTTACATTTTTCATTAGGATGACTAAATTAAAGCAAATTATTACTCAAAGTTCTTCATACTAATCTCAAACAAAGAGGGAACAACATTTTTGGACGGAGGGAGTATATATTTTTTCCAGTTGCACTCTTGGGGTTGTCGGTGGGTATCTGTAATTCGTAATTCACTTTGCTTCATGTAGTGCTAAAGCTGCTTTGTGTTCTGCAGCTAACAATTTGGAGGTGGACGCTATCTTTGTTTACACAAAATCCGGGCACATGGCATCTCTCCTCTCACGTTGCAGACCTGACTGCCCAATTTTCGCATTTACCACCACAACTTCTGTGAGAAGACGCCTCAACTTACAGTGGGGTTTAATACCATTCCGCTTGAGCTTCTCTGATGACATGGATAGCAACCTCAATAAAACGTTCGCTTTACTCAAGGCTAGGGGCATGGTCAAATCCAGCGACCTCGTTATTGCTGTCTCAGACATGTTGCAATCCATTCAAGTCATGAATGTTCCGTGAAGACAAAGATCATATCCTGGCTGACCATTTTATCGGGTATTCTAGACAACTTTATCTACCAAATTTTGTTCCTAGTTGTACTGTAATTTAGATTATCATGATCATGCTAAAAAGTTGATATTGTGAACTTTAGTCGGCCCCATTTCTCTCCTTGCTTATTGGAAGTATTGTTGCTTCATAGCACTAATATAGGACAACATACTGCCATAACAAAACCTTGAACCCAAGCCTTGTTGTGTCCTACTTCCTTTTTCACTGTCCTTTGCTCCCCCGAGCCGACTCCCCCCGCCCCCCCTCCCCCAACCAAAAAAAAAAAAAAGAAATAAAATAAAATATCATGTGTACTGTCCCTACTTCCTTCTTTATCCTCTTTTTATTTTCTCTGTAAAACATTGTAGCTTTTGTATGTTGAAAATTTCTGTTAATTCAGAAGTTCTGTTTAACAAAGATTTTTGACTCGCGTGATCGTCAATAATGTCAGTTTTGTTTTTAAATCTTATTGTCAATACTATGCAGCTCAATTTCATCCATCTTATCGCAATTATTTGTAAATATTTTTGGCTCTTCTCCCTACATTGCCTTTGATGTGTGCTCGGATGTGATTAGTTTCCTACTACTGAGTCGCTAAGATGAACAATATATATAATCATGTTGAAAAATGAAGCACATATATTGGAAATTTGAGTCATCTGATAAGTCCAGTCCAGTCTAGAAGACTAAGACTTCTTTGAGGAAGACATATTTTGTTGTTTTCTGACTTTCATCAGAAAAAAAATAAAAATTCTTCGGTTGGTTTTGGCTGCATGCAGTCGAACAATCTGCGTTGTAACTGTTAATTATGCTGATATAATATTTATATGTTATGATGCTTCGTGACTGCTGAGATAATTTGACCCTTTCAATAATCTTACAAAATTGTATTTGCGTTGTTAATTTCTTGACTATTTCAGTATACGTTATCGTTACATTATTGAGAATATAGTGTGTGTTTATCCTCCAGTTTTGACCAGAATTATGTGGAAATTTTGCAAGATGGCCTTACAGGAACATCTGCAGATGCCAGTTTTCATTATGTTTAATCCTTTTCTGTTAGTCGATAATACTCCATTGTGAATTGCCGTCTTTAGGAAGAGTTTATTATTCATTCTGAGAAAAGCGGGTCTCTTTCCCCACCCCCGCGTCCCAAAAAGAAAATAAAAAATCCACGGCTTTCTGGATTTTCAAAGTCGAACATGGTAATCTGCTTGTTATTCACAGTGCCTATTTTGAGATGGTACATTTCAAGTTTATCGTACTCCCTCCGTCCCAATATGAACGTCGGACCTTTCATTTTGGGACGGAGCAATGAAGATCTTTAGAACTCATCAGCCTTATACTTTCCTGTTCTGTTTGGTCCCTTTTATGATCATATGCCTGTCTTCATCCACTGACAATCTGACACCCAATCCCAAAAATATCTAGCTTAATACATGAGCCTAACTCACTTATTTTCCTAAACAAACCCATACCCAAATAAACATCCCAAATGGAACTCACTGCAGCCTAAAACAAGCGCATAGGCGAGGAATCGTAACGTGTACAAAAATTGCCATGCTGGATCGTACACGAGTGCATACATACACAATTACAAATGTAAACGTAACGCCCAATTTGATACTATAAATGTTCATATTCAGAACAAAAGTCTACCACATTTGAAGGCGACGTAGATATTATACAATTCAATCAATGAAAACCCTCACAAAAAATGCGTAACACGATAATACAATACTAAATGACAACATGAAGCTTCTTTCGCACACACCTTTACAACAACAGTGACTCGAAACTTGGTCTCGTCTACGCGATTTTCTTGGAAATTTTGTACTGTACTTAATTGTCAATGTGTGTATATTAAGACAAAGTTGCATCTTGACTGAGGAATGCAGATACATGTATTGGCTTGGTCCTGGAAAACGACCCATTTTTCATTCATATATCCCCTCTTACTTGCCATTCTCCCCAAAACATGTCACAACAATCCCACAAGGATGATAACTCAATGTGTGTGTATGACCACACACACATAAATATATACTCCCTCCGTCTTTTTAATCTTTTTAGTTTGTTCACAGTATGACTTAATGCACGGGATTTAAGAAAATATATTTTATATTAGTAGTTGAGTGGGTGTTGTGAATATAAAATTGTGATGTGATATGATAAGTGGGTCCCATTGGATAATGAATAATACTCTCCCTGTCTCAGAAAGATAGTCTCATTTTTTCTTTTTATGGTCAACAAAAATGAACTTTGACCTTGGTGACAATCTAATCATTCTAGTGAAATTCTAAAATTGGTAATTAATAAATCATTAAGTGATTTATTAATAATAATTTTTATAATTTCATTGTGATCATTAAATTGACACTAATGTTTGGTCAAAGTTTATTTTTATTGACTATAAAAAGTTAAAATGAGACTATCTTTCTGGGACAGAGGGAGTATAAACTTTCCTCTTTTTTGGAGTGTGAACAATCAAATACGACACTCAAAATGGCAAAATGTGAACAAACTAAAAAGACGAACGGAAGGAGTATATGTATGTATGTATGTATAAATTGCACTAGAGCCATGATTTAGTATGTCATCATATGTGTGTGTGTGTGTGTATAATTAAAGCTTTGGAAAAAAAGGGGGGGGGGGGGGGGCAAGTATCTCACTACAAAACTCAAGTGGGGTATTTTGTTTATTTGATAATTTCATGAATATAATGTTTATGTTTGTAAAAAGCAAGCCGAAAGAGATAAAAGGTTTTATTTTAAAGGTGACATATTATGGAGGTAAAGGTAGGGAGGTGAGATGAAAGGGCTATATGGTACTACCTGTTTCACTTTTTAATTAATTGGGGCAACATAATCGGTGTAGATGGATATCCGAGTCCAAATCTTCTGTGCCACTATGTGTACCATTTCATGTGCCACAAGTGATCTAATGGCTCACATTTATTAAGATTGACATTAAATTAATATTATTTAAACATGTGAACGGTTGGATTACGAGTGGTACATGGAGTGGCACACAAAAGTGGTACAGAAGATCTCGACTTTGGATATCCACACCATATGAAGTGTAATGAGCTTTTCTTTCCCATCTAAAAAGAAAATAAAAACTTCAAGTAAAAGGTTCAAAAATGATGGGGTTCGTTAAAATAAAATGAGACAGTTTTATTTAGCTCGGAAGGGAATTAAGGGTATACTACGCGTCCAACAAGATAGGTCAATTTTATTTTTATGTGTAACACAAGTTAATTTTGATGAAATATTAATCTCATTTTAATCATCTCAATAAAAATATAAAAATAATTGTTGATAAATAACTTAATAATTTTATATTAATAATTTTTAAATAACAATTTAAAAAACCCTATTAAAATAATTAATTTGAAATACTCCCTCTGTCCCTAAACGAGTGTCCATTTTCAAGAAATCTTTGTCCCAAAATGAGTGTCTTTTTTGAACATAACTTTGTCCCTAAATGTTTTTTTTCGAAATTTTTTTCACCGGTTAAAGGGAGATTTTCTTAAAAGCCCTTCATTTTAACTTTTATTTCTAAAGAAGACACAATATTTTTCTAATTGCTTAAAAACCCAAGGGACAAAAATAACCAAGAATACCCCTAACTACCCCTTATAAGGGTGCTCCCCCTTTCCGGGCCATATTTTCAGGTCATATTTTCATCCCGCTCTGAGATTCATGTCTCAGACTCTTAGAAACACTGAGAATCATGTCACAGACCTATAAAAATACTGAGACAAGTGTCTCAGACCTATAAAAACACTGAGAGACATATCTCAAACCTATAAAAACACTGAGAGACGTGTCTCAAACCTATAAAAACACTGAGAGACGTATCTCAGACCTATAAAAATACTGGGAGACATATCTCAGACCTATAGAAACACTGAGAGACGTGTCACATACCTATAAAAACACTGAGAGACATGTCACATACGTATAAAAAATACTTAGAACTATGTTGCAAACCTTTAAAACATTGAGAAACGTGTCGCAGACCTATAACAATACTGACAGACATGTCACATACTTATAAAAACACTCAGAGACATGTCGCAGACCTATAAAAACAGTGAGAGACAAGTCACATACCTATAAAAACACTGAGAGCCATGTCGCATATCTATAAAAACACTAAGAGACATGTCGCAGACCTATAGCCATGTCTTACACCTGTTAAAACATTGAGAGCCATGTCGTAGACCAATAAAAACATTGATATCCATGTCTTAAACCTATAAAAACATTGAGAGTCATGTCTCCGACTTATAAAAACATTGAGATACATGTCACATACATATAAAAACACTGAGAGCTATGTCACATACCTATAAAAATACTGAGACAAGTGTCTCAGACCTATAAAAACACTGGGAGACATATCTTAAACCTATAAAAACACTGAGAGACGTGTCTCAAACCTATAAAAACACTAAGAGATGTATCTCAGACCTATAAAAATAATGAGAGACATATCTCAGACCTATAGAAACACTAAGAGATGTGTCACAGACCTATAAAAAAACACTGAGAAACATGTCACATACGTATTAAAACACTGAGAAACGTGTCGCAGACCTATAACAATACTGAGAGACATGTCACATACCTATAAAAACACTGAGAGACATGTCGCAGACATATAAAAATAGTGAGAGACAAGTCACATACCTATAAAAACACTGAGAGCCATGTCACAGATCTATAAAAACACTAAGAGACATGTCACAGACCTATAGCCATGTCTTACACATGTTAAAACACTGAGAGCCATGTCGTAGACCAATAAAAATATTGATATACATTCCTCCCGGACTAAGGTTCTTACTTTGAATTTACATGAAGATTAAGAAAAAATAATTATTGTGAGTATGAAAAATAAAATAGGAGAAAGTAGGAGAGAGAAAGTGGGTAAAAAGTTTTTTTTTTTTTTTAGAATGACAAATGAGTCTCATTATACATTATACTCCCTCCATCCCTCTTTAACTTACAAAAATTGAGTTGGTCACATTAACTAAAGAGAAAGAGAAAAAGTTGATGTGTTGTGAGTATAGATGGTTCAGTAGGAGATAGAAAGTGGGGTAAAGAATAGTGAGTGGATAGTTGTTGTGAGTATGACAAGTGGGTTCCATTCTTTTAAACGTATTAAAACATTTTCATTTTGGGTCTTTGTAGATTAAAGTGGGACAACCAAAGGGTAATTTTTGTAGATTTAAGAGAGACGGAGGGAGTAAATAATACTCCCTCCGTTTTATGTCACTTGAGACTTATTTCCTTTTTCGTCCGTTCCACATCACTTGAGACTGCCCAAAATGATAAATAATATTTACTATTCTTCCCACTCATTCTCTCTCCTACTTTACTTTTACACTCATAATACCAATCAACTTACTATTCCACCCACTCATTCTCTCTACTATTTAATTTTTCATACTCACAAACACCTCCTCCCACTATTTCTCTTCTTACTTTTCCATAATTTGTGTGCCATAATTTTTGCTCTTCAAGTCACATGAAACAGAAGGAGTAAATAACTAAGAATTATAGTCCAGAATAAAATAAAAAAGAAAATAAAAACATTTTTAGTATGGGAGAGAGAGAGTATCACACTTTCTCACTCATGTTCACATAATTTTATTTTATTTTTTTGTTCTTATTTTTTTGTAATTAAACTTTGAGAGTAATATTATTGTATTTGATTGAATATCTTCTCAACTGTCTTATCTGACTCTCTCTACTCAAGTGCCCTAGAGGCTTCTTTTCCAAAACACAACTTGGCAGCACCCTACACTACAACCACCTTTCACCTCACTCTAATTCCTGCAAAAAGACTATAAAGAGTAAAAAAAAACCCATCACTTCTCTCTGCAAAAATATTTCACTATTCACTTATTATAAACCCCAAAACCAAATCAAATTAGACACATCTCACTCTCTCTCACACACTTCCTCTTTCTGCAACTGCAACCATGGACTTCCATATGAAGCAATGGAGAAACCAGCAACAACAGCCTAAATTGTCACACCCCTCTTCTTCCCCCTCCCTCCCTGATTCTCCCCTCTTTATGTTTTTCTGAATCCACCATTACTGCCGGTAATTTCATCTTCATCTCTTACGTTGACGTGTGCCATAGGATCTTTATATTTTCCTTAGCGGTGTCATCAACGATTTGTATCTCCCTCCGCCAAACCCGGCAAGTTAGCAGAACCATCAAAGATCTGCTGGCTATTGCACCATCTATGCAGCCATAGCCGATCTGAAATCTCCGGCGTGTCAAAAGACAGTCGACGAAGTTAACTTGGAAGAGGGAAAAGGGCCCCAAGTTTTCAGGTCTAATTGACGATGGTGGCGTGGTATTTTCGCCGAAATATGCAGATCTGACCGGCGATTGAGGAGATTGGCCGGACATCTTCGCCCTCCAAGTCTTGGCCAGAATGGAGAGAGGGGACGGAGGAGGGGGAACCGGCGCCAGATCCGAACGAAGAAGCAAAGGAGAAGCTAGATTTGGGAGGTCGAAGTCCTAAAAGTCGCCGGAGAGGTCGCCGACGGGTGAGATGGATGACGGGAAAGGAGGTTTTACCGTTTTAGAGAGAGAGAGAGAGAGAGAGTGAGGGTTGAGAGAGAAAGTGTGTGTGAATGAGTGAAGGAGGGGAGGGGTAATTTCGGGATTAAAGTATGTCATTAAATAAACAGAGGACCTAATGGAAATAAGCTTTCCATATAGTGGACCCAAACGAAATAAAGGAAATTGTCTGTCCTTTTTGAAAAATTTCTTTTGTTTAAAGGACTTTTGAGAAATTTTTCCTTCTTTTTACGTGCAAAACTAAATGTTTGGAAAGGAGATTACAAGATTATATATGAATCTTTGCTACCAAATTGTACACAAAGTTGAGATTTTCAATGTCCCTTAAAATGAAATTTGGACACTCATTTAGGGACAGATGTAGTAACTATTTACATAAATTCATACATACATATATATATATAAATTAAACTATCATTTTTTTAACGGTGGGAGTAACACAATTTGTGAACATCATCATCTTCCATCCATGGGCCTGTTAGGATTGAAGTCCTAAAACTATGAGGAAGGAAAGGAAGAAAAGGGGTCTAAGTCTTGGGGAGTTGGTAGAGACTAAAAAGACTTCAAGGAGGAGGAAACAAGTTGTTGCGGAGGGTCGGCGGCCGCACATGGTGGGACTGTGCGATCGACCAATAGATTAGAGACTTGCAGGCCTTACATTGGTGAAGTGGGCGGCTGTAAGCTTGAGAGTGGGCGGTCGCACAGTCCACTGAGAAGAAACCGAACTTTCTGATTCTGTTTCCTATTTTGATGCAATATCTTCCAAATAGATTTAGGGCTTTCTTGTACACTTATATAAGCATAGATACGGCCTAGAACATATTGTAGCATCATATTAAAGAGTGTTTAATATAATATTGACTTGGCGATTGCCCCCGGATGTAGTTCATGTGTTGAACGAACCGGGTAAACAATTCTTATGTTTTTGTGTGTGATTCTCTCATATACTCCCTCCGTCCCATAACTATGTGCACAAATTGCCATTTTGGGTGTCCCATTGATAAGTCACACTTACTTAAAATAGTAAAGAATCTTTACTATTCATCCCACTCATTCTCTCTCCTACTTTACTTTTATACTCACAACACCAATCAATCTACTATTCCCTACCCCACTTTCTCTCTCCTACTTCACTTTTCACACTCACAACAACTACCCACTACTATTCATCCCTTAATTCCCGTGCAAATCCCATTTTTTGAACATAGTTATGGGACGAAGGGAGTATATTGTTTGTTGGTGTTGTGTTCTTGATCTTGATTGCTATAGGGTTACCACTAAATTTCCAACAACTGGTATCAAGAGCTTTGGTTCGAAGGATTTAAAGTTTCATTAGTTGATTATTTTGAATCACATTATTGGGAACTTTGTGAACTAATCAAGATGGGCAAGAACTCGATAGAGAAATTCAGCAGTATGAATTTCACGTTTTAGAGGACAAGGATTGAAGATTACCTTTATTGTAAGGATCTTCATAAACTCTTGGGCGAAAAACCTGCAGACATGTCAATGGGGGATTGGGAGACGTTGGATCGTAAGGCGTTAGGAGCGGTAAGGACTGCCCTAACCGACGATGTTGCACGGAACGTGATGGAGACCAAAACAACGGTGGGGATGCTACTGATGAAGTGCAAGCATGTTTTCTACTAAATTCGTTGCCTAGCAGTTGGGAGGTAACTGTAACGACGATAAGTTAGTCGAAAACACCATTGGTATATGTGAAATTTCGAGATCTCATCCTTGCAGAGGAGTTGCGAAGGAAAGAGAAAGGGGGAGAAATTTTCAGAGATGGAGCTGCACTTAAGGTGGAGAAAGGTAGGGGAAGGGGAGGACCGAAGAAGGGGGCGTGAATGGTCATATTAGTTATGATTGCCCAGAGAAGGAACATGATGGTCATGCAAACGTGGTGGATAATGGGGATGTATTAATCCTAGGAGAGGAGCAGTCGGGTGAAGATTGGGTGTTGGATTCGGGAGCTTCAAGTCATACTAGTAGGGATGCTAAGGCAATAGAGAAATATATACCGGGTGATTTGGGGTTTTTTATCTCGGTGATGAACAACCATTGAAGATCGAAGGTAAGGGGGATGTGATTAGGAGTGTCAGTGGTTCAGTCCAAACCGCGGTTTGGGATCGAACCGAACTAAACCATACGGTTTGGTTCGGTTTTTAAGCACAAGTAGTTCGGTTCGGTCTCAAAAATTGGTAAACCGCGTGGTTCGGTTTGGTTTGTGGTCTGACCCTCCAGACCAAACCAGACCGAACCAAACCAAACCAAATCAAACCAAACCGCCAGAACGAACCACCAGACCACATATATTAGTCATATATTTGTATGTTAAATAACATTCACCTTTAAATTATTAAAATAATTTACATTACATTACATCATTCTTAACTCTCGTTTTGCATCTTATTCAATATTCATTTCATCGAATGTTATATTCATTGAGGCACATAGTTGACAAAGTTCTGTAGTGTATTCACTTTCTTCGGCTTCTTTATTCGTTTAATATTTTCATTCTTCCGAATTTTCTCTTTTAAACAGAGTGTAAACCATAATTTGAATCTTGATATGATCCTCGGTGTGAATGGTGGTTTAAACCACGATCTAAACCATATTCTAGACCACGATCTGAACCACGGTCTAAACCGCAGTCTGGACCACATTACTGAACCGCGGTCTGAACCAAACCGAACCAAACCATGGCGGTTTGGTTTGGTTCGGTTTGAAATTTTTTGTGGTTCGGTTCGGTTTGGAATTTTCCCAACCGATGACTAGTGGTTTGGTCTCTAAAATGGCCGAGACTGAACCAAACCGAACCATTTACACCCCTAGATGTGACGATGAAGACACCGAATGAGGTTGTTTTACACTTATATGATGTAACGCTTGTTCCAAACTTGATGAGGAATGTGATTTCTGTTGGACAACTAGATGATGAAGGGTATGGAGTAACCTTCATAGGTGGGTCTTGGGAAATCACAAAAGGAGCAGAGGTGGTAGCTTATGGAGTTAAGAAGAAGATGTTGTACTCTACCTACAATAACGATGTTCGCTCGGGTGGGAGCAAGAGGCGTATAGACCGGCCTGTTGGTGTAAAAAGGTGAGACATCAACGGACATCATGTTAGGGGGAAGATTGACACAAAGTTGATCAATGCGGTGTGTAAGGCAATAGGCCCTAACAGAGAGCAAGATCAGACCAAGAGAAAATAGTGCAAGAAACAAGGTGTGTCCGAGTTTCATGGGAGAGCATTGCGAGGAAGGTGGGTCTGGAGGGAGAAGGAGAAGCTAGACATGCGGAGATAAATCAATCTGATTTGGGGAGGCAAGAAAAATCTAACACAGAGGGGTTGAAGCGTCGCTTGGTTTCAACTCGCCTTAGCAGATGAGCAGGAAGGCTCGGTGATGGAGAAAATCTCCCTAATTAAATTACCTAGCAAGTAGGGATGGCAACGGACCGGGTTCGGATCGGATCATGTCCGACCCGAACCCGATCCGAATCTCAAGTATACTGATCTGAACCTGATCCGATCCGAAAATTCAAAAAATAGTGACCGAACCGATCCGACCCGAATCTTATTAAAAGTCTATTTTTTTTTTAGTTCAAAATTAATTAATTAAAATATATTTTTAAGCACAATGTTGAATGTTGTATGGAAAATAGTCTAAAATCATCCAAATCTCACTTACAAACACAAATTAGAAATTTTTTTTTAAGAAAATATTAAAAATATTTAAAATTCACCTTTTATTAAGGGTTCGGGTCGGATCGAATCGGGTTCGGATCGGATCAGTATGGTTCGGATCGGGTCGGGTTGGGTTCAGATCAGATCATCAGCATGATTCGAATCCGATCCGAACCCGCTCGGGTTTTAAAAATTGCAAACCAAACCCTATTTTTTTCAGATCTGATTCGGTCAAATTGCCATCCCTACTAGTAAGTGTACTAGTTACCGGTGTAGTATGCACAAGCAAGGGTCGAATCCACAGAGACTTGAAGGATTAACAAGAATGTAAATTAAAACTAGAAAAATAAATAAATAAGGTTTGATTTGTTATTTATAACTACTAAAACTATAATTAAAATGAATCTAAGAAAATAAATAAAATAAAGACTAACGAATAGATTCACGAATTGGGTTCACAAATACTTTCACTCTATGCTATGCTCATAATAACAAGATCAATCACATTCTTGGGTTCGTTCATAATAGTAAGAATTGGGACGGTTAGGTGGCCGGGTTGCAATCCTAATACTATCTTTATGTTCTACTTTCCGCAAGGTCCGTTTCACATGCCAAGAGTTCATGAAGTACTTAAGAATAGTTGAACCTAGATCTTTTTGACTTCTGCAAGGTCCTCAATTGGATTTAATCACCACAATATTGGTCAATGTATAAATCTCCACGCAAGTGCAAGAATTTATACCCAAGTAGTTAAAGAGCCAAAATTATTTTCACATAAAGTTGAAACTCTAAAACAACATTAAGATTATTATGATGAACAAGAAGTAGATTGAATGGAAGAATTAAATCTATAACATAGAGATAGTATTTGTTACTACCAATCCATGAATCTAAGAACTTAGCTACTTATAAAATCAAGAACAAGAAATAAATTAAAGAACATCAAAACCTGAATTAAATTGATGAATCTTTGTTCACAACCTTGAATCTTGAAAAAAGCATGAATAAAATAATGTGTATGGAGTATTATATTTATACTAGGGATAAGGAGGTGTAAAAATAGGAAAAACCCTAGGATTCGTTGTTGAAAAATGAGAAAATAAAGTGCTGGCCGGAATTTTCCCATAAGCCCTTGGTAGTTTTGAGTTTCCAGAAAAGCCCTTGAAAAATTCCCCAAAGGTCCTACAAAAATTCTGAAAAAGCCCTGGAAATTTTGGAAATTACTAAAAAGCCCATCATATTTTGCATAATTCCCCAAAGGTCCCTGGCTAATTCCCCTATGGTCCTCCGTAGGAGCGCGCCCTCTTTGGATTGGTGCGTGCGCCCTCTTTTTCCAGAAGGTCTGGAGTTTTGATCCGGTGTGGGTGCGTGCGCCCTAAGTTTGGTGTGCGTGCGCACCCCTTGCTTCGCAGCTTGTACATTTTACGCGCAATCTTCCGGAGGTCATAAATTCTTCATACGAACTCCGATTTGGACGTTCAAACTATCGTTGGAAAGATATTTTCAAGTAATGTCCAATAGACTTGATTGCTCTGTGGTCAAATATCTTAATCTTTATTTTATGGTCCGTTCTTTATCCTTCCTTTTCGCACTTTAACCCCCATGAATCCATACATTCTTTTGCTCCTTCCCTATACTCATAAACACTCCAAAAAACATAAAAACACCCAAGGTTGAGCATCTAATAAGTCATAGAAGTATATGATTTGGATGGGTAGAAACACCTCCATCACTCGGTAATGTCAAGTCAATATGGGAGTAAAATGTGTTTAAAGGGAGTTCATTTCGTGGTGGGAGTTGACGAGCGTTTCTATGTTTATGATTATAATCTCCAGGTGAGAGATTGTTAGGATTGGAGTGCTAAAAGGGCCATGCCCTAAGAACGCTATATGTTACTACCAATCTAGACTTCTTCATCATTATGCATAATTGGATTGATATATATATAATAGATACAAATATTTAAGCAAATACCCCCGTTTCATAATAATAGGCACAAACTTATTTTAATATGGGTATTAAGGAAAGTGTACAGTAGAGTAAATGTTGTGAGTATAAGAAGTGAAGTAGGAGAGAGAAAGTAAGGTAGAGAATAGTAAGTTAATTGGTGTTGTGAGTATAAAAATAATGTATGAGAGAAAAAATAAGTGAGAAGAATAATAAAGATTATTTGCGATTTTTGGTAATGTGACTTACCAATAGGACGCCTAAAAAAGAAATCTGTGCAATGGGACATAAGGAGTATTTACTTAATAGGCCCATTTCAAAAGTTGTACATGTATATAAATTTAAAGTATTATTTTGAATCGATCCAAAGAAAAAATATTTAATTGGATTGAAAAGAATGAGTGCAATGTTAGGGGTATAAAAGAATTTTACAAAAAGATGAAAACACAATGAGGTGATGACATTCTATCGGTTGCATCGATTATGGATCCGCCACACTCTAATTAAAAGAACCAAGATCAAATTATGTGACATTTTTTGTGACTTTAATATTACTCAAGTAATAATACTTAAACGTTTTAATGTGGAACATAAGCATTATTAGAAAAAAATAGGATATAGGACCCACTTAGCTATATTTGAAATTGGTTTTTGCATTAACAAAAACTTAGAAAATGGAAAATACTCTTAAGAGGGCTTAACGGATTTGGAACTCAGCTAGCTGCTGTGAGCGGTGCCGATATGACCACTTTACTTATTTTGTTGCTCGACGAAATCTATATATATATACTCCCTCCGTCCCATTGAGAGTGAGACTAGAGGAGTGGGCACGATATTTAAGATAAAGTGATATATATGTGGTAGAAAATGAAGAGAGAGAATGAGTGGGGTAAATAGTGGTGTTGGTTGAATAAAATGAGTGGTGGAAAATGAAGAGAGAGAATGAGTGGGGTTAAATAGTGGAGAATGATGAATATAAGTATATTAAAACATTTCCATTTTGGGTAGTCTCACTTTAAGTGGGACGGCCCAAAAAGGAAAGAAGTCTCACTTCTAGTGGGACGGAGGGAGTATATATTAAAGTTGGTGAGGAGAGCCATGGTGTTGCCACGTAGACAAGACTTAGAGAAAGGTTGCATTTGGTGTTGCCACATCATTACCACTCTTATAAATAAGAGACTTTTCAAATTCTTTTTCTTAGCTAATAGTATTAGCTAATAGTATTAGTTACTATATAGGGTAACTATTATAGTTAAATGCTATAGTTAACTAATACTTATAATAGTAATAGTTACTATAATAGGTAACTAATATAGTTAAATAATATAGTAAATAATACTTATAATAGTAATGGTTACTATAATAAGTAAATATTATAGTTAACTACTATAGTAACTAATACTTACAATAGTAATAGTTACTATAATAGGTAACTAATACAGTTAACTACTATAGTAACTAATACTTATAATAGTAATAGTTACTATAATAAGTAACTATAATAATAGTTAACTATATACTTATAATAGTAATAGTTACTATAATAAGTAACTATTATAGTTAACTACTATAGTTAACTACTATAGTAACTAATACTTATAATAGTAATAGGTACTATAATAGGTAACTAATATAGTTAAGTAACTAATACTTATAATAATAATTGTTAACTATTATAGTTAACTATTACTACCTACGTCCCATAGTAGGAGTCCTACTTTCTATTTTGATACGTCACAGAGTAAAAGTCTTTTTCCTAAAATGAGAAAGAATATTTACTATTCATCTCAGTCATTCTTTCTCCTACTTTACTTTTATCCTCACAAAATCAATCAACTTATTATTCACTCTCACTCATTCTCTCTCCTAATTTACTTTTACACTCACAACATTTACTTTACTTCCATCATTTCTTAATTTTCGTGCAAATGGGAGATAGGACTCTTACTCCGGGACGGAGGGAGTAATATTTAATTATTATAACTAACTAATACTATTAATAGTATTAGTTAATTATAAAGTTAAATATAATTGTTAACTATAATAGTTACTATATAAGTTAATTATTATTATTAATAGTATTAGTTAATCATAATTGTTACAATATATATTAACTATTTCTGTTAATTATATTATTTAATCATAATAGTTACTATATATGTTAACTATTACTATTAATACCATTAGGTTTTTTGAAATATTCATACAACAGACTTAAATGTACTTCTAAATTAATTAAAAAATATATTTATTACAACTATGTACAACTAAAGCTATGCAAATATTTTGATTAATTTAAAATATACATATATTTTCAAATAAAATTATTATGTTAATTTATCAATTAAAAACATAAAAAAAAAGAAAATACAAAAAACATTAACGGAATAGATTCCCGTGCAGAGCACGGGTTACCTACTAGTAGATGATTAAAGTTAAGTGAGACACATCTACCAAATTTTTCTCAACCGTATAGAGTAAAAAAGAGAGCGACGTGGACGCCTTTAAAACCGCTCATTGGAGGGCTGTAGAGAGAGCTTGCTGGAGTAGTCTCAGGTTTTTTTGGTAAAATTATTGTTACTTAGTCCATCCGTCCCAAATTTATCGCTATTTATTTTCGTTTTACGTGTCCTATACTTATTGCTACTTACCCAAAATGTTCAATTTTCTCTTTCTTACCCACTCACAACAACTATCCACTAACTTATTTTCTCTTTTCTACCCACTCACAATACTTACTTTTCCAACATACTCCCTCCGTCCCAGCACAAGTAGGACTAGAGGAGTGTGCACAATAATTAAGAGAAAATAGTGAAGGTGTGGTAGAAAATGAAGAGAGAGAATGAGTGGGGTAAAAAGTAGTGTTGGTTGAATAAAATGAGTGGTGGAAAATGAAGAGAGAGAATGAGTGGGGTTAAATGATGGGGTTGGTTGAATATAAATATATTAAAACATTTTCATTTTGGGCAGTCTCAATTGTTATGGGACGGCCTAAAAGGGAAAGAAGTCCTACTTGTGCTGGGACGGAGGGAGTATATTCTTAATCCCCGTGCACTTACTTTTAGTAGCAATAAGTTTGGGACAGAGGGAGTATTGTTTATTGAACTTTTGGCGACTGTTCTCGTAAAAAACATGTTTTTCTTTAAGAGATTGAAAAAATGTGTTCTTTTTAAGGAGTGGTGGTATTTTTATAAATACTTGGCATTTGTTTTAAAAGAGAAGGTGACATTTTTGTAAATATCTGGCGATTGTTTTAAAAGTGAGCGGTGGCATTTTTGTAGAAACTTATTGAACACGCTGTAACTATTTACACACGACTGACAATCTCGAACAGTAACACTGACACTTTTTTACACACGCACTGTTATTCTATAGGGACATTTTCTTAAAAGCCCTTCATTCTAACTTTTATTTTTAAAGAAGACACAATATTTTTCTAATTGCTCAAAAACCCAAGGGACAAAAATAGCCAAGAATACCCCTAACTACCCCTTATAAGGATGCTCCCCCTTTCCAGGCATATTTTCAGGTCATATTTTCATCCCGCTCTGAGATTCATGCCTCATACTCATAAAAACACTGAGAATCATGTCTCAAACCTATAAAAACACTGAAAGTCATACCGTAGACTTATAAAAACACTGAAAGTCATATCACAGACCTAGAAAAACACTGAGAACCATATCACATACTAATAAAAACACTTAGAATCATATCACACACTTATAAAAATACTTAACATCATATCACAGACCTATAAAAACACTCAGAACCATATCACATACCTATAAAAACACTTAGAACCATAACACAGACCCATAAAAACACTTAGAAACACATCACATACCTATAAAAACACTGAGAGTCATGTCTCAAACCCATAAAAACACTGAGAGACATTTCGCAGACCTATAAAAACACTGAGAGACATGTCTCATACTTATAAAAACACTGAGAGCCATGCCACATACCTACAAAAACACTGACAATCATGTCGTAAACCTATAAACACACTGAGAGACATGTCGCAGACCTATAAACATACTGAGAGACATGTCTCATACCTATAAAAACACTGACAATCATGTCGTAGACCTATAAACCCACTGAGAGACATGTCGCATACTTATAAAAACACTGAGAGACATGTCTCATACCTATAAAAACACTGAGAGTCATGCCACATACCTTTAAAACACTGACAATCATGTTGTAGACCTATAAAAACACTGAGAGACATGTCGCAGACCTATAAAAACACTGGGAGACATGCCACATACCTATAAAAACACTGACAATCATGTCGTAGACCTATAAAAACACTGAGAGACATGTAGCAGACCTGTAAAAACACTGAGAGGCATGTCTCATACCTATAAAAGCACTGAGAGCCATATCAGAGACCTATAAAAACATTGAGAGCTATATCAAAGACCTATAAAAACACTGAGCCTTGTCACAACCCTATAAAAACAATGAGAGCATTGTCACAGACGTATAAAAACACTAAGAGCCATATCACAAACCTATAAAAACTGAGAGTCATGTCACAAACCTATAAAAACATTGAGAGCCATATCACAGACGTATAAAAACACTGAGAGCCATATCACAGACCTATAAAAACACTGAGATTCATGTCTTAGACCTACAATAATACTGAGAGACATGTCACATACCTATAAAAACAGTGAGAGCCATGTCACATACCTATAAAAACACTGAGACCCATGTTAGAGACCTATAAAAACACTGAGAGCCATATCAGAGACCTATAAAAACACTGAGAGCCATATCAGAGACCTATAAAAATACTAAGAGCCATATCAAAGACCTATAAAAACACTGAGAGCTTTATCACAGAGCTATAAAAACACTGAGAGCCATATCAAAGACCTATAAAAACACTGAGAGCTTTATCACAGACCTATAAAAACACTGAGAGCCATATCACAAACCTATAAAAACATTGTCACTGACTATCTATTATTTTAAGAGGAAAGAGAATGAGTGGAGGATGTGTTGTGAGTATGAAAAGTAAATAGGAGAGAGAATGAGTGGGTGAAATAGTAAATGGATTGTTGTTGTAAGTATGACAAATGGGTCCCATTGAATATTAAAGTAATATAAACTTCCCATTTAGGGATGTCCTAAGTGGAGTGGGACGCCCAAAATGGCAATTTGTCCTAAGTCGGATGGGACGGAGGGAGTATAAGTTTTGAAAATATGGTTCACTACATTAAATCATTGGTCACTTAGGATGATGGTGAATCTTTGGATTATATACATATGCTCTTTCTGTCCCACTCAAAATAGAATTTTGATAGTTTTTTTATGCTTTAATCATATAATTTAAATAAAAAATAAATTATCCTTATATAAATAATTTTTTTTATTGAGAGTATTATTAATTGTGATACAATAACAATTTTTATTTAGGGTATTATATTTTCTTCAAATGACTTGATCAAAATAAGTCAAATTTATCAAAATCTTATTTCGAGTGAGACGGAAGGAGTGTATATATATACTCCCTCCGTCCCACTCGAATTAGGATTCTTGGTCAAACTAATTATACTTTAACCAATAATTTGAAGAAAAATAATTATCTTAATAAAAATCTAAAAATAGTGATTGAATTTATTAGTAACCATGATACAATAACAAATTTTAAAAATTTATTAGCATCATTATTTTTCTTCAAATTATTGGTCAAAGTATAATTATATTGACCAAAAATCCTAATTCGAGTGGGACGGAGGGAGTATATATATTAAAGTGCATATACTAAGAAATTGTGAAAAGCAAAACTGGGGATTCACTTGTTCATCATATTCGTAAAATAATATTGCTGGAATGTCATTTCAAGACTATAATTTCTTTTCTCTTTGTTACATTAAGATGATAATAAATAAGACTTGATCTCATAACTTCATAAGGGTGGGAAATTGGGAATGGTGAGTGCCAATACTCACTGGATTACCATTTCCTGGTTTCAACATAATTTCAAAAACATCGAATAAAAAGCCTAACATATTAATGTCACTGTGAAACTTATAATCCACCAAGCTCTCCCGGAACTGATAAGAAGAACCACCTTCCTCAAGACAAAGATCTGTAACATATTAATGTCATAGATCGGTTCGGAGGGCGAGTAGACCGACATACTCTCCAAACCCTAGATCTAGATCTGGATGGAGGAGAAGAGAGGGATTAAAACGATTGGGGCAGAGCTATGATGGAACGTCGGTGTTAGAAGGAGCGAGGGGTGACGACGCCAGAGAAGAAGGGGTGAACGGCGCCGGAGGAGGGGTGACCGGTGCCGGAGAAGAAGGTGAATGGGAAGGGATAGAATAGAGAGAGAAAGTGTGTGTGTGTGTGTGTGTGTGTGTGTGTGTGTGTGTGAGTGACGGGAGAGATAGGAGGGAGTAGTTTTTTTGTTGGAGTTTAAGGGTACTTTAGGGAATACAATATTTCATTAAAAAAAAACAGGGACCTAATGCAAATAAATGTTTCATCTGGTGGACTCAGACGAAATAAATAAAATCGTTTGTCCTTATTAAAAATAATGTTTTGGTTTTTAGGACTTTTGAGAAATTTTTCCTATTCTATAACACTGGCACTTAGTAAAAGCTTCCAGCCTCAATGTTTATAAATATCAGTGTAAATGGCTGTCACTTTTTAACATTACCACTAACACATATCAAAAGACTCAGTGTCAATGCTTATAAATGTCAGTAAAGATGTCAGACATTTTGTAACAAAAGTACTAATAATTATTAAAAGTGTCAGTTTTTATGTTTTTAAACGCCAGTAAGAATCACTGGCATTTTGTAACATTAGCACTGATACTTACGATGCATATATACGCTTGCCAGTTATTTACAATAATGTCACCACTTGTTTAAAAACAAGCTCCAGTTTTTTTACAAAATTGCCACCGCCTGTTTTAAAACACAGTTTACCCTAACACAAAGAAAAACACGTTTTTCATTAGACCTAGTCTTATTTGAAAACCAACAAAATCACAAACCCTACACAATAGTTTGGTTTTAAATCGATATAGACTATTTTTTCAGCTTTTACACCAAGGTTCTTTCACACACACACACACAAAAAAAGAAGAAGACATTTATATTTTTTTAACAACCATGCTTATGACTTATAAGGATTTTAACTCAATATATACAGTGATATTTTTAGTATTTCCAAGCATTTAGTAAACTAAAAACATAAAAACTAGAAAAATAATTAGTAATAATTACTCCCTCCGGTCCAAAATAACTGTCGCTTTTTGAACAAAATGTTGGTCCAAAATAATTGTCACTTTTGAGCTAAATGTCCTTCTTACCCTTGCATTGAAACTTGTTATGGTTTATTAATTGTCATAGTGTGAGACATTAGTGTAGGAAAGATGCTTACTTAATAGGGGTATATTTGACACTTTTGTCACTAAATCATGATAATCAATACATTTCTTAAGAATTGTGCAAATGTTAAAAAAGACAGTTATTTTGGACCGGATGACGTATTATTTTGACAATCATAATTAATTACTTCAATTCACTTGCCAGTGGTGGGACATACTCCATCCATCCCATTTTAAACTTCAAAAAAAAAATTTAAAAAATTTAGGTTCCTCAAATATTTTTTTCACCAAATTCTTTTCGCTAGTCGCTTTGAACTTGCAAAACTAATGTTTGGAAAGAAGAAAACAAAAATGTTTATACCAAATGCAGAAACAGATCTTACAATTCCACACACTTACACAAAATAACAAATAAAACACAAAAATTTACGTAGTTCGGAGAAATTCTCCTACATCTACTGGTGGCAACCAAATCACAATATCATGGTCCTTACAAAGTGTATCCCACACTTGTCTCACATACTCACCTGATATTCAGTTTTGAGTGCATTTTGTTCTTGATTTAGGGTTCTAGATATTTGTGTACACAAGAGAGATCTATAGTCTGTAATCTTGGGATCCCATTAATAATATATGTTCTCCCACTGTTTATGGACGTAGCTATCTCACGACAGTAAACCACATAAATCCTATGTTTGTGATTTGTGTTCATTATTTTGTTCATCTATTCCGCCCGGTTATAATATAACTATTTAATCATCATAAAAATAAGCATGAGAAAGTGTAAATGTGTTTGTGTTAATTAGAAATCTTTAAAAGAAATCTTAATTTCCCTACCATTTGACTGAGCTAAAATCTATCTATCTATATAATATGTAAAGCCAAAGCACATGAAATAATTCTAGCCCGCCACGTGGAAATGTGACGTGGAATTCCACGTGGCACCATTCAATTGGTTGGCTTATTTTGATGCTTACTCAATTTTAAAAAAAATTGATCCTAAAATTTCGGCAAATTGGCTTATTTTGATGCTTACTCAATTTTAAAAAAAAATCTGATCCTAAAATTTCGGCAATACTATATTCGAAAATACTGCAAAAATATTTATGGTATTACAGCCTAATAAAATTGTGTATTCTACAAAACAAAAATTTGAAATTCAAAGTCAGATTTTAACCTAAACATGCTCACTTTCCTTATAAAATTGTGTATTCTACAAAACTAAATTCTAAACAAAATTCAAAATATTTTAAATTGCAATTCAATCTAAATGTGGAAGTAATAACCTCGATTATTCATGAATTCAATGATTGAGACTTCTGCTCCCATACAACATAAATTGTCTGTTCTCATAGAATAATATGAATGAGATTTCACATTTGATTGTTGTTACTGAATGAATAAATTGACTAGCTTTTAAAATAAATTACCTGTTTTCTTTTTTTGAACGAATTTATTATCTAAAACTATGAGCTTTTTTTATTGGTATTAAGTACTAAAATTTCCATTTTCTCTTCAGATTATAAAATTTCACGTCTATAAAAATTGAAGTTGATTTATAATTTATTTCATAATGTCTACTATATATCTGAGAACGGAGATTGTTTTAATTTCAAAGCAGAAAGGGTATATTTAGTTTTTTTTTCTTTCTTTTTTTTAGAGAAAATGTATATTTAATTAAGATATACTCCCTCCGTCCCGTACTTATCGCTACTTTTCGTTGACCATATTTGAACTTTAATTAACATTTTATATTAATCTCTATAAAAAAATAAAAAGAGTTATTAAATCACCAATAGAAATATTATCAATAACCATCTTTAAATTTTATAAAGATTAATAGTTTAGCCTAAAATGTTAGTTAAAGTCCAAATATAGTCAACGAAAAGTAGCGATAAGTATGGGACAGAGGGAGTATTGAATTTCAAATTTTTGATTTTGAAGATCTTGAATTTTTGAAAATAACTACTTAGAAAAATCAATGCAAATAGGAGCAGATATGAGGATTTTTGTTGTTTTATTGAGAGTTCTATATTACATTAATTTTACTTTCCTAATTAACGATTTGGTATTACCACATTGCATACGCTAATAGAGATAATGGTATTGTATTTAAAATTTTTTTTTTGAAGATAACATTAATATTATATGGGATGTTAATTTAAAATTTGAATTTGAAGCATCTTAGTTTTTTTTTTTTTTTTTTACTTTTGAAAGGAAAGCATCTTAGTTAGACAATCAATACTCATTTAAGGAAAAAATTAATATCCATAGTATATCCTAATTTAAACACAATTTAAACTTACTTGAAATTGCAATTCTAATAATTCTCATGTCATATAATATAGAATTTGAATATTTATTGATATCCTAATCTAAACACAAATTTAAATTTACTTAAAATTCAAATCAAACTAAATTAGGAATTAAGCGATTTGATTGCCTTATGAATCAATCATCTATATAATACACTACTAATCATTAACCTTGCCTTTTTTTTTCTCAATCCAATCTCCGTTTCTCTTTTCACCAGTGGAGATATTTAAGTAGAGGTAATTTGAAGTCTTCTTTCTTTCTTTCTTATTTTAAACTAGTGAGTAACCCGTCGAGACTCGACGGGAGCATAGTAATGCTAAGAATAAGAAATAATAGTACTCCCTGTGTCTCAGAAAGATAGTCTATTTTTTTCTGTTGTTACTACGAGAGAACTTTGAGTAATAATTATAGCTGCTTTTAATTATTCTAATGAAAATTCAAAAATTGTTATTGATACACAATTATAAATATTATTAATACCAATTTTAGATTCACATTAAGATAATTAAAAGTAGCATTATTTATTGCTCAAAGTTCTTCGTAGTAACAACAAAAAAAGATGGACTATCTTTTCGGGACAGAGGAAGTATAATTGAAGTTATACGATTAAAATATAAGATTATGAATAAATTGTTTTATTGTCACTAACATCACTATTACTAATTGGTCAGTGAAAAAGAAGTGACACAGTTATTTTATTCGTCAATTATACAAAAAAAGGATGACACAAACAAATATAAGAAGTCTCATTTTTACTACTACCTATTGTAGAACCGCGACCACCACTTTCCACATTAGTATGATATTGTCCGTTTTAGGCTTAGCCCGCACGGATTTGTTTTTGAGCATCCCCCAAAATGCCTCATACTAATGAAGTAGGTGGGTGCACTTATATACCTTGCAATTATTTCCTCAATTGCCGATGTGGGATTTTAGATTGCGCCCCAACAATCATCCCCTGAAACCAAGGACCACACCGCTATGGCCAGCAGTGTTTCCTCTGGCACATATCCAGCGAAAGCTTGTACCAACCGCCACTATGGTCCACCAGGTCACATTCGCCTATAACTAACATCATGATGCTTTCGATTGCAATGCTCCATTCTCAACGTCACACAAGTGGAAACCCACTTATAATCGCACGCACACAGTCCACCCGATCGGGCCCATCCGAACCATAGCTCTGATACCACTTGTAGGGACCGCGACCACCACCACCACTTTCCACATTAGTATAATATTGTCCGCTTTGGGCTTAGCCCGCACGGATTTGTTTTTTGGGCATCCCCCAAAAGGTCTCATACTAATGAAGTGGGCGGGTACTCTTATATACCTTGCAATTATTTCCTCAATTGTCGATGTGGGACTTTGGGTTGCACCCCAACACCTATGTCTCAAAATGAATTTTTAAACCAAAAACTTAAAATTCTTTATGTTGGGAAGGAGAGATTAAAATCTTTGTCAAATTTAAAGTTAGCAATGATAAATTGCAATGCATACACATGTTTATTGTATTTGAGAAAGAAATAAAGAATCATTTATATCAGTTGTAAAACTTCATATTGGATGGGGGGTAGTATATGTTTGACTCAACTTGAATCATTTCTTTGATCATAGTTCGTAGGGTCACTAACCCGAGGTCAATAAAATTTAAAGGTGAACAACGGCTGAATTTGCACGGGTAGTACTTTGTCAGGTCCTATAGTGTTAGTGCTGATTGTATTCTAATAGACGCTACGAATGGATCATCTAAATAACTACTACCTTTGTCCTGAAATGAATGTCTGAAAAGTTTTCAAATTTACTCTTGATCAAGAGTAAATTTCATTTTCTTTTACATTCTTTTTGGGACATAGATAGTATTTAGTTTATCAACTAATATTTATTGAACTAAAGACATTTGTCAAGGACATATCGTTACTGTTTTGCACAAATTAGCGGTCAAAAACTATTAAAATCTCCGGGGCAAATTTAAAACATGAAAACCATTGAAATCCAAAATATAATACCATCATCATTTACCATACAACTTGAGTGAGAAAACACGGCAAGAGAAAAAAATAACAATGGGTGAAATTAAACAAATTACCGGCTCCATTCCCATCATCACAAACAAAAAAAGATATCCATTTTGGGAAAAAATATGTATAGAGCAACCTGCCCACATAAAGATCATTAATCAATATAACAAATACATTACATAAATACTCTCTCCGTCTGATAACAACTTCACCATTTTTCTCAAAATAGTCAACTTAATTGCACCTTGATCAAGACTTGATCATCAATTTTTGATAAACACTTGATCAAAATGTATATAAGCTGACCATTTTGATCAAAATGGTGCAAGTTGTTATAGCACGGAAGACTAAAGATTAACAGATACATAACTATTCAGCTAATATAGTTAATGAATCGAATGTTTTTAAACTTGTTTAATTACAAAGTGTGAACAACTAAATCATCCATTTGATGGTTGAAATGAATCAGAAGTTTCTAAACACAACAACTAATCCACCAAAGGGTTTATCAAGTATCGATCATCTGAAATACGTATAATATCCCTCAAGCTCCTGTTAAGCGCCTCAAAGCTTATGGGTCATTGGAGCCTCATCCCAAATTATGAACTTTGTTTTCTTTAAGAGACCACAAATATCAGAACCAAGCTTAATCTTGCTGCAAGTTGAGCTTTCGTCGACTTGGATGGGTATGCCAAATATGGAGTGAACAGTCCTACCTCTCGGAAGAAGCAACGAAACAATACCGCTAGATGCCACCTGAAGAACTATATCCCTCCTGCTTCGCAAGGCCGGGCACTAAGTTTTCCATATGAAAATCTACCCCGTGCCACCATACCCATACAAAAAGACTCCACCATCGCCTCTATCAACAACAGTCATAATCTTTTCATAAACCATCATTTGTTCTTTAGTCAAACATATTTTTAGAATTTTGTTGTGATAATTAAAGTGATATCACTATATAGTCAAAATGTTATAAAAGTTCACGACAAACTTTCCATAATAGAGGAGGTATCTAGGTGTAAAACTCCAATATACCTCAAAATTCTTGGCATGCTTGTTTTGCTATGTATGAAGACAATTGGCTTGTTGTATTAGACGTGAAATAACCATAGAATTTGGCCCCGTTTTTTAGACAGGATCTCCAACACGTACAAAATTCTGCAGGATTAAAACAAAATAAAAATTAAAGTAGTAGTACTTGCATATAACACAAAAGAGAGGTTAGCACATGATAGATGACAAAGAAATTTTAGTATTTAATTTTCAATAAAAATCAACACTTGATTTCAATTCATAGCTCATTTGGTACAAACAAAGTAAGGATTTTGATATCCATAAATTATGTATCTCCTATATCTATGGGTAGAAGATACTACAATACTAACGCAAAGCTCCGAAGAATCAAAACCAATGTCCATAAAATTAAACTATTCAACACATCAGCTTCACAATTTTTTTTGCAAATAAGGAATATACTTTGTGAAGAGCAGGAAAAAGATGATCAAGCTTCAATTATAAATATGGTATTTAGAAAATATGCCGAGAATTGTGGTCGTATTAAGGAAAACATTAAGGAAATTTTTTATTAATAAGGAATAAAATTTGTGCTTTATAAATAATTTTGTTTCCTGGAAGATGCATTTGAATTCAAAATGATTTTCATGCACACTTTAGTCCATAGGATAATATTTGAAAATAAATAAAATAATTTATAGTTTTATAATTAGCCCGCTTTTTAATTGAGATTCCTATGATTTCAACTTGGATTGAACTCAAGTTATCCTGACAAAAGATTTGTCCTTCTTATCTCTACTTTAGTTATATATGGAATTTAATCAATTTAAGATAATATATGGAAATAAGTTAATAAGGTTATACTCAAATAATTAACCTTTATTTTTAGAATGAAATCCCAAAATTATACATTTTAAATTAAAATTAACTATTAAAATCCTTTATTAACAAATGAAGCCTAGAAATTTGGCTACAAACACACTTGAAAAATTGAATTTGCTAACAAATACTTTATTTCATAATAATATCCCATTTGAAATGTAATATTTTAAGAATATATTATAGTTGGTTTTGTTGATTGCTTGCATCATGGTAAAATTGACTAAAATTATTATTTATTTTAAAAGAGATATGTATTTTAAACTGACTAAAAAATGTAATATTTTTTATTTATTATAGAATGGGGGGGGGTTTAAAAATATACAATCTTTGACGCTAATATTAGAAAATCAAAAGTGAAGTCAAAAATCTAAAAGAAAATACATTTACTTTGTCACGTACCCAAAAATTTAGTAATGAGCACAACACCATATTAATGAAATACTCACTCCGTCCCAGTTCACTTGAGACTTATTTTTATTTTGGTACGTCTCAGCTCATTTGAAACCTCCCCAAAATAGCCAACTTTTAATAATTTTATGTTGAACCTACCCAATCACTCATTCTCTCTCTTCATTTTATATCACTCAATTTATTCAACCAACACTATTATTCACCACACTCATTCTATTTCTTCATTTTCTACCACACATTTTTCTTATTTTATTCTTTTTCTTTAGATATTGTGCCCACCTCTTAGGTCTCGTGAGGTGGGATAAAGGGAGTATGCGACATCTACCAAAAAATGGTGGATATAGAAGAAATTGCAATTAGTTCAATATAATTTTCTCCGATAGCTCAAAGCCTAGCAAGAGCAAGCTTGGAAATTTAACACTTCATTTGAATCGGACTACGAATAACGGTTTAATCAACATATAACCCACTGTGCTCAATTCATTTTTCACCCTTTTATGAAAATTAAAACAATCGAGAACGAAATACAAATTGCAAATGTTTTGAAGGGTGAGAAGACAAACCTGCACTTCAAGCAACATGTTGCATCCAAAAAGGTTCTCAGAATTTAGGATCCCCGTTGTAATTGATCAAACATCAAATAAGAAAACTTTAGCATGTTTGAATGTTTGGTTCTCGCATGATCTATTGTTTCACATTTGGTGATAAAAACCAACCTAAGCACAAAAATAAGAAATAAACTAAACATGGGCATACTTAACTACTTTTGTTTCTCACTGCCATGTTTTCTTTACTCCCTGCTCTATAGAATATTGGGGGGGGGGGGGGGGGGGGAATACTAAACAACTAAACAGGGAAAAATATATTGGAGGTAATTTCATGTATATCTAATTAATGTATACGATATTAAGATGAACATAAGAAGAGCTCAAATGACCATTTGATCGAGTAATATGCCTAACAAAAAGAGATAAAAAAATTGTATAAAAAGAATAAGATCTAGTAATTGATAATAATCTTTGGTCAAAGTTCACATGTGCTGACCGTCAAAAATCCAAAGTGGACTATCTTTCTGGGACAGAGGGAGGGAGTATAAAAGTACTAAATGAAATATGCATAAATGCAATACGAAAATACAGTAAACAAATATTGGAAGACAAAGAATTGAAGAACTTAGACTGAGACAACAAAAAGTTCAATTTAGAATTACCTTGTGGACTGCAAAATGGGAACGAATCTGAGAAAGAAAAGAGCTCAGTGAAATTTCAATGATTAAGTATAGTTTAAATAACACGAGTCATTTCTTATTTAGATTGATTTGAAATTTCAAATAATTTTGAATTTGTGATTAAATTATGATAGCAATGAATATTCAAATCCTTTCCTTAGTTGAGACTCATTTGCATATGCAATAGGACGCCGCCACGTGGAATTCCACGTCATAATGTCACGTGGCGAGCTGTGAGGCCTGGAAATGATTCTGCTTTTATATATTATATAGATTCTTCCAATTTTAATATTTATTTTAGTGTTTTTGTATTGTATATTCCATGTTATGAGCTCAGTTAACTTTTCTAAATTGAGACCTTTCATCATCTCTTCTTATCTATTTCTCCTATTCGGTTCAAATTAATTTACACACTTTTTATTGATTCACCTCTTATTTCATTCAAATTCTTACACTTCCTGATTATATGTGAGGTTTACAATGCTCATCATTAAAAGGGGAGCCAAAAAAATGCATTCAAATTCTTCATAGATGGCCCTCCTAAGAAAGGTATCTCTTCTCTTCCTACTATAAAATTCAGCAGTTTGTATAATCATTATTTAGTGTGAGTATAAATATATACAATCACACAATAGCTGATATCGATGTAGGTGGATGTGAGTGCCAAAGGAGTTGGGGAGTATCACTGGAGTCCAAATCCTCTGTACCACTTTGTGTGCCACTTCATGTGCCACAAGTGATCTAAATGGCTCACAGTTATTAAGATTAACATTATTGAAATATTATGCAAGCATGTGAACGGTTGGATCACAAGTGGTACATGGAGTGGCACACAAAAGTGGTACAGGAGATCTCAACTCTCTTTTTTGAATGTAAATAGTTATTGATATTACTATTTCCTAATTTTTACTAATTAAATTTATCAATAAAAGGGGCAACCACTTAAGGAATGGAAATTCTTCTACTTTATTACTATATTCTATAGATTCCCCCTTCGTCTCATGGAAAAAAAATACTCATTTTATCATTTAAGTGTTCCATTAGAAAATATCATTTTCTCAAAAAAAATAAATAAAATTACAATACTTCTTTCTTAGTGAGACTCATTTATCATACTTAGAACAACTATCCACTTACTATTCTCTACCCCACTTTTTCTCTCCTACAACTCTCAACACCTATTTTTCCAACACTTCTTTAACTATCGTTCCTAAAAACAACTGAGATTTTTCTTATATGATGGACAGAATATATAAATCATATTGATATACAGGAATATAAAATTATTTTGACTTGTTGGAGTGTAGATCCTCAAAAGAACAAAAAGGAGAAATTCAGGCGGAGGGAGCGAGCGGGCGCTCGGTGCCCAGCAGGCGGGCGCTCATTTGGACAGTAGGTTTGGTTTTACGGAAATCAAAGGCAGGCGGGCGCTTGGGGTAGGCCAGGCGGGCGCCTGGTCCGCTGACGGGATTTCGGGACACCTTCTTTGTTTAGGTTTAGATCTTATTCCAGGGCATGTATTTAAGCAATGTTCCGCCCCCAAACTCATTGTAACTTCAAGATAACATATTATAGTGCAAGATCCTGGCTTGGTAGTTCCCCCAGACGTAGTCAAACATATTGACGAACTGGGTAAACAATTCTGTGTCTTTTCTTGTTTTGATTTCTTGTGCTTTGTTTGTGTGCGTTTATTGTTCTTGTGATTTGCTTGGGTAGTGGAGGGCCATTGATGTGGCGGATTTTGTATACATTATTTACCTTATTCTCTCATATATTTTGGTTCATTTTGATGTACTTTAGACTAGATTTGATGTATTTGAGACATTATTTTATCATTTGAGCTTTATTGTAACCCGGGTAGAATAGTCGTTATTATTCAATTATTTTCCCGGATGTAATTTTTGGTGAGCTTCAACGTCTGTCTCGATGGTCAAGTAGTCAAAGTCAAGTCAAAGTTAACAGGCGGAAGAGCGCAAGGACCAAACTGCAAATACTGAAAGTTTGAGGACCAAACTGCAAGTGACTGAAACTCCAGGGACTGAATTGCAAATTTTAAAAGTTTGCCTTCTAGTCCGTACAATCAGAAGCGACATGGCAGGAGGGTGATTTTTGTTTTTGTTTTCGTTTTCTTTTATTTTATTATCCTTTTATTTTATTTTTAATTTGGAGAAGTTATTAATTAGAATTAGGATTAGGTTAGGAGGATTATTCTCTCTCTGGACTTTTGAACACTACGTTCTTTCTTTTTCTCTCTGAAGCTTTGTGTAACATTAATGGAGAACTAAACTCCATTACTTTGGGTTGTGATCTTGAACCTCCTTTAATTCAATTGAGGTAATTTTTCTTATTCTTTTGTTGATCTATTTATAATTTTGTCTGTTCTGATTTTAGATTAATATTTAGGGTTTGTGGATTTGGCCAATCCATTAGTTCTATTTCTTGATCTATGCTAGAATTCTCTGTTCTGTGCCAGATTTAGGGTTTTCACCGTAGCATCTTCACGAATTGTGTATGTGCCATAGCAATTCGGGAAGTAGGCAAAATTAGACGATTATCTATATGAAATAATTGTAGAAAGCGTTTTTGATCTTAGTCTCATAAATTGAATCAATTAATTCTGCGATCTAGACTGTGCCAGTTAGATTAATTTATTAATTAGGGTTGCTAGTGAGTGTGCTACTGCTAGTAACTAATCTGTAAGAAGAGACAGAGATTGCAATATATCTCGTGATCAATTGAATAGGATTAACGGAGAAAAAGAGTACCGATGAAATTGAATTAGAGGACGGGGATAGTAATCAATCTGAAGTGCTTTTAAATCATTCTTTTAATCACATTTAGTTTATTTTCCCGTCTAGGAGTTAATTACAATCAAAATCAACCCCCAATCTGGTCAAGTGACTGTTCGTGAACAAATCATCGTTCTACGTGGATCGACCCTGACTTACCCTAATTACATTATTAGTGACCGAGTTTAGGTCTAATTTAGTAGGCGTGCGACTAAGCCTACCAAATTTTGGCGCCGCTGCCGGGGAGCGGTGTTTATTTGTTTATGTTCTTATTTTAATTCTTGTTCTTGTTCTTTTCATTTTAGTTGTATTTATTTTTAGTTAGTTTAGTTATTTAGTTTCCTTTTTGTTTTTATTTATCTATTTCTGTTTTTAGTGTGGCACCTTTTATGGTCCACACCCGTTCTACTGACAATCTGCTTGGAATTCTTGAGTTAGATAGCAAATGGCAGATCAGACATTGAGGCAAAGGACTGCCCCGAATTGGAATGAGCAACCACATGCCGTCCAATTCCCTGTCTTACCTGTCGGAGTCACTTTTGAGTTGAAGCCGGGGCTGTTGAGCCAGTTACCACACTTCACTGGGATGCCTGGAGAGAATCCGAATCAGCATGTGTCCCAGTTTGTGCAGATATGTCAAAGCATGAAGCCGGCTATACTTCCTTTAGAGCACTTACTACTCAGAGCATTTTCTTTCACTCTGAAAGATGATGCTAGTGCGTGGTACTATCATCTCCCACCTAACAGTATCACCACATGGCAGCAAATGAAGGAGGTTTTCTTGATGAGTTCTTTCCTCCGATCAAATCAATGTGATGAAGCGGGACATTAGCAACATGGAGCAGAAGGTGGATGAGACTTTATACGAGTATTATAACAGGTTCCATAAGTTGTGCAGGAGTTGCCCGTATCATGGGTTTGATGATGATCAGCTGATAGTATATTTCTATGGAGGGTTGACAGTCATGGATAAGCGGTTGGTGGATTCTTGTTGTGGGGGCAGTATACTCAACAAGACGACTGAGGAGGCTAATGAGATAATTGATGAGTTGGCTAAGAGCACTCGAACACATGGCCGGAGATCGAGTTTCAGACAGGTTAGTATTGTGGGATCGAGTGTGGTGTGCCAAGTAAGCTTGAGACAGATGTAGAGGACCTTAAGGGGATGATGAAACAATTTTGATGGGTCCCACCACAGAGTTAACAGTATCCCACTAGTCAGTATAATCAGTACGGACCACCGTACCAGCAGCAGCAGCAGTATCAGAGTAATCCTCCGAGACAGTCTACGGATGATCTGCTTCACTCTTTAGTACAGTCAGTGAGTATGATGAATGGTAATTTCCAACAGTATCAACAGATGACCGATGCGAGTATTGGTAATCTAGAGAGACAAATGGGGCAAATAGCTGATGCGGTTGGGAGACTAGAGGCTAATGAGGCAGCGAAGGTACAGTCTAGAACAGAATCGAACCCTAAGCAGAGTGCATGTGCCATGACTTTGCGCAGTGGTGAGGATATTGGGAATGAAATTGTATCGGAGGAGCCATTGATTGAGGTTGAGCAGTTTGTGCCTGAGGAGAAGACCCCGAGGAGGAGAAGAAAGAAGTACACAAAACCACCAGTTTTTGAGCCGGATGTTCCATTTCCGAGGCTTTGAGAGAGCATCGTAAACCGGAGTCTGACAAGGCTATATATGACACTTTCAAGAGGCTTGTTGAGGTAAACATCCCATTTTTGGATCTTTTGCAGACTGTCCCGAGATATGCTAAATTCTTGAAAGAGTTGTGTACATTGAAGAGGGATCAGAAGGCAAGGAGTCAGAAAAAGTGAATATGAAAGAGCATGTGTCTGTAGTCTATCACAAGAAGATGCCCAAGAAGTGTAGTGATCCGGGTATGTTTTTTATTCCCGTGTCTTTGGGTGATGAATCTGAGCATATGGCGATGCTTGACTTGGGTGCTTCAATCAATGTCATGCCCTATGCATTGTTTGAAAATCTCAAGTTGGGACCTTTACAAGATACTAGGGTGGTGATTCAGTTGGCGGATAGATTTAATGCATACCCCAAAGGGAAAGTTGAGGATGTTTTGGTCCGGGTTGGTAAGTTCATATTCCCTGCTGATTTTTATGTGTTAGAGATGGACACGGATCCTAAGGCTCCCATTCTATTGGGAAGGCCATTTATGTCTACGGCTCACACTAAGTTGGATGTTTCCACGGATCGTTGACTATGGAGTGTGATGGGGATTTAATGGAGTTCAATATTTCTGACTCCAAGAAAGACCCTAAGGATGTCCGTGGGTTGTGTTTTTATGGATGTAGTAGAGCCAAAGGTAGATAATGTGTCCAAGGTTTGTAGTAGTAGTGATGATGTGAAGATTGGTTTGGAGATCCCGGCGGTAAAACATGGACCAAGAAAGGTGAAAAATCTTCCTGAGCACCGAAAGCATGTATTTGGAGGTGAGGAAGAATTGATGATGGCTAGTGGTCCGATGGAGAATAATAGAGGTTTGAGCACGATGAACAAAAACAAGAAGAGGTTTTATGCAGACAATTCGAGCTCAAACGGGGTGGAGTGTGCATTAATGAGGTACCACTTATTCTCCCCACGTTTAAACTGTCCTTATTTTTATTCACTTGTACACATTGAGGACACTGTGTAGTTTAAGCGTGGGGGACGGATTTGCAGTTGTATAGTATGTATTTTATTTCTAGATAGCTAGTTAGTTTTTCTTAAAAAAAAAAATGCACAAGAAAAGAAGCCCGCTAGATTGAAAACCCGAAAGGGCAGTCTAGGCAAAAACAAGGGTGTGCATTAAAAAAAAAAAAAAAAGGAATGCAGCTTGGGAAATTTCACCCAGTCCTTGTGCCACAAGTGCTCAATTCTTGTGCCACAAGGGCTGGCCACTATGGGATGGAAAAAAAAATTAAAATCCTTTCCCCTCTCCAGTCGTCTTCTCTCTCTCTCATCCCGGTCTCTCCCTCTCTCTCTCTCTCTCTCTCTCTCTCTCTTCTCCCCACCTCCAAACCCCGGCACCCCAACCCCCCATTCATTCCGGCGACCCCCCTCCCTCACAGTCTTTCTCTCTCTCTACCCGCTCGCATCTCTCTCTCTGATCCTGTCCCTCTCTCTTCCCCCCCTCCATTGTCGCCGCACCATAACCGCCGCCCTTAGCCGCACCACCATCCCCCCACCACGACAACCACCACCTCCTCCATTAAAACAACTCACTTCCTCATCTTCTTCCCCCTAAAGAAATCCCCATTCCTCAAATCACCTTCAACACCATCTCTACCCACTTTCTCTCTCTAAACCCTAACTACCCAACTCATCAAATTGACTCGATTTCTTCCACTAAATCACATTCCAATCATCCTTCTCACCTATATTTCACCAATTTCGACCCAAACCACCATCAAACTCCATCAATTCCGAGTTCGAAGGATGATTCATGAACCCGAAATTGTCAATTCTGGGCATTTTTGGATTGCACTTGTTTGGAGCAATTTTGGAGGGACAAGGAGCTTAACTGGGTATATTTCGCAGCTTAAAAAGGTATAATTTTGCCCATTCTCTCGCTTTTGAATTGCTGGGATTGGTACTTTGTTGGTGGAAATTTTAGTGTAATATTGTTGGAGAGTTGATATTGCATTGTGGTTGTGTTGAATTAACTGTGTGGCTATGGTTGATTGATAATTGTTGGTGAGTGATTGTGAGCGATGATAGTATGGGAAAATTGCGAACGGTGATAGTTTTGTAGTTGTGTTGAGTTCGTGGTGTGATTGTCGTATTGATTTTATTGTTGAATTATCGTTGGTACGTGATTGTGAGCGTTCTGGGTGAAATTGTGAATTGTTTGGTGAAAATTTTTGGTTGCTAAATATGGGAAGAAGAAGGGTGGAGATGGTAGTAGTGGTGATAGGGTGCGAAAACAAGTTGTAGATGAGTCAGTTTCCCTTTCTTTTACACCTTTACTGTCCATGCACTTTCATTGACACACATTGAGGACACTGTGTAGTTTAAGGGTGGGGGAGGGTTTTGTATTATGTATAGTACACATTTTTAATTTTCTTAAAAAAAAAAAATTAAAATAAGAAAAAAATATGAGAGGCTAAGTGAAAACCCGAAAGGGAGGTTAGGCAAAAGGTAAGATTTTGAGTGATGTTATCATTTATTCACCGATGATTGGTGACATAAGGGAGGTTCGGAGTCTCGGGTTAGGAATTTTGATGTTGGAGGTTCGGTTAGTGGAGATAGGGTAGAAACCCTCGTTCTTTTCTTGGAGTGATAAGGGGGGCGTTGGTGCTTTCACGAGGTAAGTGATGTCCGGAAACAATTTCTAGGCATTAACTTCTTATTTTATGAGGGAGACTTGTAGTGTGAGACTAGCGTGGGGAAGCTTAGGACACTTTTAGTTCCCCGTGGCTTTTATGAGTGGGCCTTAGTCCGGATACATTCTTTTTTTTTTTTTTTTTTTACTATTTTGGAGTTTGTATCGGGCTAAGGCCATTGATCTTTATTTGATTTTCTGGAGTTATATGGGGACGGAGTTTCTTATACTCCAATTTGTTTGTGTTTGTTGACTTTTGACTGAGGAGGGTTAGAGGAGATTAGGGGTCATTTTCTCCCATGCTACGCTGATTAGACCGGAGTTTAGAGTGGGGTTAGGATGTTATTCAGGGACGAGTAAGGGTCTAAGCGTGGGGGATTTGATGTGGCGGATTTTGTATACATTATTTACCTTATTCTCTCATATATTTTGGTTCATTTTGATGTACTTTAGACTAGATTTGATGTATTTGAGACATTATTTTATCATTTGAGCTTTATTGTAATCCGGGGTAGAATAGTCGTTATTATTCAATTATTTTCCCGGATGTAATTTTTGGTGAGCTTCAACGTCTGTCTCGATGGTCAAGTAGTCAAAGTCAAGTCAAAGTTAACTGGCGGAAGAGCGCAGGGACCAAACTGCAAAATACTGAAAGTTTGAGGACCAAACTGCAAGTGACTGAAACTCCAGGGACTGAATTGCAAATTTTTGAAAGTTTGCCTTCTAGTCCGTACAATCAGAAGCGACATGGCAGGAGGGTGATTTTTGTTTTTCTTTTTCTTTTATTTTATTATCCTTTTATTTTTTTTAATTTGGAGAAGTTATTAATTAGAATTAGGATTAGGTTAGGAGGATATTCTCTCTCTGGACTTTTGAACACTACGTTCTTTCTTTTTCTCTCTGAAGCTTTGTGTAACCATTAATGGAGAACTAAACTCCATTACTATGGGTTGTGATCTTGAACCTCCTTTAATTCAATTGAGGTAATTTTTCTTATTCTTTTGTTGATCTATTTATAATTTTGTCTGTTCTGATTTTAGATTATATTTAGGGTTTGTGGATTTGGCCAATCCATTAGTTCTATTTCTTGATCTATGCTAGAATTCTCTATTCTGTGCCAGAATTAGGGTTTTCACCGTAGCATCTTCACGTATTGTGTATGTGCCATAGCAATTCGGGAAGTAGGCAAAATTAGACGATTATCTATATGAAATAATTGTAGAAAGCGTTTTTGATCTTAGTCTCTAAATTGAATCAATTAATTCTGCGATCTAGACTGTACCAGTTAGATTAATTTATTATTAGGGTTGCTAGTGAGTGTGCCACTACTAGTAACTAATCTGTAAGAAGAGACAGAGATTTCAATATATCTCGTGATCAATTGAATAGGATTAACGGAGAAAAAGAAGTACCCGATGAAATTGAATTAGAGGACGGGGATAGTAATCAATCTGAAGTGCTTTTAAATCATTGTTTTAATCACATTAGTTTAATTTCCCATCTAGGAGTTAATTACAATCAAAATCAACCCCCAATCTGGTCAAGTGACTGTTCGTGAACAAATCATCATTCTTCGTGGATCGACCCTGACTTACCCTAATTACATTATTAGTGGCCGAGTTTAGGTCTAATTTAGTAGGCGTGCGACTAAGCCTACACCATATCCACAACAAATGGTATCAAGAGCTCTGGTTGGAGATCAGGGTTAATCGACCGATTGGTTTATCGAGCGATTGGGTGTTGTCAAGCAATCAAGAATGGGCAAGGATAAACAAGCGGTGGAGAAATTCGATGGGTCTGACTACGGGTTTTGGAGGATGCAAATAGAGGATCTCTTGTGCAACAAAGATCTCTGTAAGCCTCTAAAGGGAGTCAAGCCGGAAGAAGAAAAGCAAGAAGATTGGGATCTCATGGATCTGAAAGCCCTAGGGGTGGTTAGATCTACTTTGTCGAAGTGGATCGCAAAGACTACCAAGAAGGCGAAGACCATAAATGAGCTATTGGATTATCTTACTGAGAGATTTGAAACTCCATCTGCTGCAAATAAAGTTGATTTTGATACGCAAGATGGGTAGTCTCAAGATGCAAGAGGGAGGATCCTTATCTAAACACATCGATGAGTTTATGGATGTAATAGACTCATTGACTGCATTGGATATTACGTTTGATGATGAGGTTCATGCGTGCTTGTTGCGGAACGGTGACAGCGATCAATGCTTCAGCGGGTAAGAACAAATTGAAGTATGATGATGTTAAGGATTTCTTGTTGGGCGAGGAAAATCGTTTGAAGAAGTTGGGGACATCGTCGTACTTCACTTCGGGATCGGCCCTTAGCTACTACTAGCAGGGGAGGTCGGGTACTAGCAATAAGGGGAGAACTGAATCAAGGGAAAACGTAGTGGGTGGCAAGGGCAAGGCCGTGGAGATCAGAGATAAACCAAGGGTTGCGAAAGGATCGGTGCAGTGTTATCATTGCAAGGAGTTAGGACAACACAAGAAGGATTGTCCCAATCGTGGGGGAAATTCCGGTGATGTGACAGTCGAAGGTGATGATGTAATGGTTCTGAGTTGTTAGTAGTGCACTAGAATCATGGGTGCTGGATTCGGGGGCATCATTCCACTCTTGCGGGGCATGCAGAAGAGATGGAGAATTATACTTCCGGTGATTTCGGTAAGGTCTATCTGGTGGATGGCGAGCCTTTAGAAATCAAGGGAAGGGGGATGTCAGAATAGGAGCATCGGACTGGAAGGTCCTACATCTACACGGGGTCAGACACATTCCGGGTTTGAAAAAGAAAAAAACCTGCTTTCAGTTGGGCAGTTGGATGAAGAAGGTACAAAGGTAACTTTTGGCTGGCAGGAACTGGGGTATTACCAAGGAGGATTCTGAATCAGCTCGGGGGTAATAAAGAGGGGACATTGTATTTGGCGAATAACACCAAGGCAAGTATCGCGGTGGGTTAGCCAAGGGTGATACAGATTTGTGGCACTGTCGATTGGGTCAC